>CAUYQU010003213.1:0-160922 GCA_963574635.1 Cheracebus regulus
AAAAAAAAAAAAAAAAGAAGACTATAAGCTACCATCCAACGGTTATAGGAAAATATCAAAGATGTGTGTACCCAATAAAGGATACGTATCCGGTACACATTAAGAAAACTTATAAACCACTCATTTTTAAAAATAGAGAAAGGACTTATTTTTCCAAAGAAGAAGACATGTGAGAGGCCAATATGCATCATCATCAGTCATCAGGGAAATGGAAAGAAAGGTCACAAGGCAGTACACTGAACCTCACTCGATGGGCCAAAATCAAACACTGATGTTCCCAAGTGTCACTGAGAATCTGGCAGGTAAAATGTGCAGCCACATTGGAAGACACTTTGACAATTTCCTATAAAGTTAAACATACAATGTTAAACCCAGCAATTCCACTCCTAGGCATTACATAAGGGAGATGTAAAACATGTCCATACAAAGGTCCATACGTGAATGTTCATAGAAGCTTTATTTATAATAGCCAAAAAATTGAGACTTTCCAAATGTGGATCAGCTGGTGAATAGATAAAGTATGTGATATTTACACAACAGAATACTACTTAGCAATAAAAAGCAACAAGGAACTGACACACACAACAACATGGTTAAAGCTCAAAAGCATGACACCAAGTGAATGAAGCCAGACACAGGAGACCACGTGCTTTATGGTGCTGTTAATATGGCATTCTTGCAAAGGCAATACTATAGGCACTGTAAATAGATCAGTGGTTGCCTGGAGGTGGGGATGGAAGAAGGGTATCAAATGTGAAGAGGAAAAGAGGAAGGAGGAACATTGGGGGTAATGGAAATGTTCTATATTTTGAGTGGTCTGGTGCCTACATTACCATGCACATTTTTCAGAGCTGATCAAACACTGTACACCTCAAATGGATAGATTTGTTGCATATACTAAATAAACCATATGGTTTATTTAGATCCAAGTATGCACAATGAATCTAGCCATTTGAAATCATTATATATAAAATACATATAAAATCATTATATATATAGCACATACTTGTATCTAAATATATATATATATATATTTGGTTTATTTAGAAACAAATATGTGCTCCCCCACACACATATATATAATGATTGTTTAAATGATGGGCCATGTGCTGAGGACGTAGGTAGTCTCACTAACCTGTCATATATTGGCAAGGATAAGAGAAAATAATTGTCAAAATAACATTATAGCTGGGCATAGTGGCTCACGCCTGTAATCCTAACAACTTGTGAAGCTAAGGCAAGAAAATCACTTGAGCCCAGGAGATTGAGACCAACCCAGGCAGCATAGCAAGACTCCTTCTCTAAAATAAACAAATAAAGAAATACAGCCAGGCGTTGTGCCATGCCCCTATAGTCCCAGCTACTCAGGAGGTTGAGGTAGGAGGATCACTTGAGCCCAGAAGTTCCAGGCTGCAGTGAGCCATGAAGGAGCCACTGTACTCAAGCCTGGGTGACAGAGTAAGACTCAAAACAAAACAAAAGCAAATATAACATTATTGTCCATTTTAGTACCCTCAGGTGATGGTGCTTTAACTACATGGAGCTAGATGGTATCAAGTGGCCAAAAAACTATCTATCAATATCAAAGAACTAGATGCATCATTATAAGCATTTAGGAAGAATATAAGCATAGTTTTAACTGCAAATAGTTCCATGGTGTGTGAGGGGGAAACAGATTACATAGCATTATATATAGTATAATCCAAGTTTTGAAAAGCTTATTTCTTTTTGTGGGATGGTGCACATATAAGCCTAAGCTCAAAGACAGTTATAAGTAGCTGTTTCTGGCATTGGGTAGAGCAATGGGATTACAGGGAATGTTCATCTTGTGCACTAACAGTCCTATAAGGTTTAAATTGTTTTACAGAGATGAAGCATTGTTTTTATAATCAGAAGAAAAACAATAAAGCAACTTTCATTTTGAAACTGCAATGCAATCTAGCTTATGACTGTTATGTTGATTTTGTGTCTCTCTTAATTGTTTCAGGCATGTTGGTTTTGTCTCTCTAAATAAACAGCAAATTCCAGCAAAGGTATTCCGTATAGTGGGACAAGCCAGGCTGGAATTCTGTTTCTTCCACAGATGAGCTTGGGGACCTTTGGCAAATTACGAACTGGTCATATTCATTCTCTGGGCTCAAGTGTCTTCATGTGTTGCAAGTTCCATCAGATATTAGTTATCGTTATTAATAATATGATCTCTCTTCTTAAGTTTCTACTATGCTCAGGCCCATACTAGCAGATTAAGAGATTCTTGTTGGTTTTAATTGACCAGAATTTATGGCCCTATGTACACTATACATCAGTCTGAAGTCGGAAAAGACACTTCTGACAGTCAATTCTATGAGTTCTTACATTGAAAAAGTGGCAGCTATCTCCTGTTACACTGTCTCAAATTTTGGAATGGCTCCTCTCTCTGGAACATCCTTCTCTTCCTTTGTCCTCTGCATCCTACTCACCCTTGTCATATCATTCTAGAGATCTTTCCTTGCACCCAAGTGTAAGTGTCTCCCTTGGGTTAGCCCATGATGCCCTGACCATACCCTTGTGGAAACGCCTTTCACAATATATTAAAATTTTACATCTATCTGTTCACAAATACACTGTAACTTTTTTTGTTGTTGTTGAGACAGAGTCTCGCTCTGTCACCCAGGCTAGAGTGCAGTGGCATGATTTCAGCTCACTGCAACATTTGCCTCCTAGGTTCAAGCAATTCTCCTGCCTCAGTCTCCTGAGGAGCTGAGATTATAGGTACATGCCACCACACCTGGCTAATTTTTGTGTCTTTTTTTAGTAGATACTGGGTTTCACCATGTTAACCAGGCTGGTCTCGAACTCCTGACCCCAGGTGATCTACCCACCTCAGCCTCCCAAAGGGCTGGGATGACAGGCGTGAGCCACTGTGCCCAGCCCACATATCATTTTGTTAAGGTAGAGACCATCTCTTCTTCATTTTGATTTGCTCAATAAAATCTTGCTGAAAAAACTAATAATACTGATCCTCCTCTGGGTGCTTCCTCAGTAACTGGCTGGAATTTCATGCTTTCCTTAGACTCAAGGTCCCAGATTATGCCTCACATTTGAAGCTCTGCAAAAGGCTTTCTCATTCAGTGCTGATTTATATACAGTGGTTGAAAGTTCCTGGCTTGGATTTTCTCTTTTGCATGATTTTGTGTTGGAAACTCACTTTAGGACTTCTAATAGTATGAAAGTGTTAGGATAATAAATAATTTTTTGAAAGTCACTTGATATATCTTTCTAACTAGACCCCTGTTAGTGTGTGCTCCATGGGCCAGGAGCATCACAGTGTGGCTCTATCCTGCATCTACTGAATTAGTGTCTGCACTCTGACAAGCTTCCCAAAAGAACATAGACACAGCAAAGTTAGAGAAGCAGTTTCTATATCATGGTACCATTAATTCTTGCTTGGAACCTTTATGAGCTGCCTTGACTATCTTTCAATTTCTTTCTTATACACCCCCTATCTAAGCCTCCCTCTACCCAGCAGCCAGTTTTCTTTCTTTTTCTTTGAGAAAAAAATGCTTCATTTAATTCTCAAAATTCTCAAATGGTTTTCAATTACACTTCGGCCATCCTTTTCATGGCCTGTAAGACTTACCAAGACCTGATCTATGTCTACCTTTAACTCCATCCATCACACTTTCCACCTCACTCACTACACCCCACCGAAACTGGCCACCTTTCACTTTCTCTCTCAAGCCAAGGTCCTTCCTGATTAGGAACTTTGCGTATATCCTTCATGTTCCTGATAAATCTTACCTCTACCATTCACATCTCATGGTTGGCTCCGTCTCATCTGGTGGGTTTTGCCTGATGAGTTTTACTCTTGATAAAGCCTTCCCAGGTTCACTCTTCTTAAGTATTTTGATATTTTTAAACACAAGAACTTGCTGTTTTCTTCATAGCTCTCAGATATTGAAACTGTGAAAAGCAACCTCCATGACAGACAGGATGTCTGTTTTGCTCATCATCATACACTAAACATCTGATACACTTTCTGGCACATGGCATGCACTTAACAAATTATTTGTTGAATCAGGAAATAAATAACTAGTCCATGGATCAGCAAACTATTCTATAAAGGGCCATACAGTAATTACTTTAGATTTTCTGGGTCATATGGTCTCTGTGATCAACTACTCAATGTGTGGAGTTTGGTTCCAGTAGACTTTACCTACAAATTAAGCGGCAGGCTACATTGGGTCCAAGGGTCATAATTCGCTAATCCCTAAATGTTGATATCTTTATTATATTGTTCCCTTTGCCTAGAATGTTCTTGCTTCAATTGTACATTTCAAAGCACTACCTTTCTTTCAAGGTTCAATTGTCACTTTTAAAAAATTGTTTAATTGACCTGTTTTCAGGAAACCCCATTTTATCTCTCCAACTAGAAGTGACAGATCCTCCTGCATCTTTAATGTATTATGCTTACCTCTTTTCATGGCACTGATCACATTCAGATTTCCCTGACAGTTCCTGCAACGGATTGTATTTCCTAAGGATGGTTGTGACAATATTCTCCATCCCACATGCTCTTCTGTAATGTGGCTTCTCCACCTCCTATCAGGAAGAGAAGTCTAATTGCTCTTCATTTAAAACTGGTTTGAATCTGATGCTGTACATCTTTGGGACTAGGTCAGAAAGGGCCAGGCAGTGTCTACTTAGTTCTCTTGAGATACTTGCTCTAGGACAAAGCTTTTCAACCTGACACTATTGATATTTTGGGACAGATAATTATTTGTGGTTTGGGTGTAGGGGCTATTCTGTGCATTGCAGGATGTTTGGTGGCATCCATGACCTCTGCCAAGGAGATGCCAGTCATGCCTCCCCGCCAACTCCCAGGCCCTCGCATCAGTAGGACAACCAAAAATATCTCCAGGCATTGCCAAAAACCCTTGGAGTATAGAATTTACCCCTACCCCCACCATCACCATCCGTTAAGAACCAATTATTTAGGAGAATCCAGCTGCCTGCAAAAAGTATAGCAACCCTGAGACCACCATGCTGGAGAGACCACAGGAGGTCTCATATGGATTTCATATGTGTCCAGTCTTCCATCTTAGACCCTTAAGACCAGTGCATCAACTAGCTGAGTGTCACTGAGTGACTTTAGTTAACATCAGAAGAATCCCCAGGATAAAACCTCACCAAATTTCTGACATACAAATATTTATAAATTATTGTTTATTATACAAAATGTTGGGTTATTTGTCATGCAGTAATAGTAACTTGAATAGAATTTGGTCCTGGAAATACACTATTAGTATAAGAAAAATATAAAATATGTGGAATTGGCTTTGAGACTGTGTATAGGAAAGAAGAGAGCAGAACCTTAAGGAGACTTTTCATGGAACCAAAACTCAAGAAAACCACTGTAGGAGGCTAGGAGAAAATATTGAAAGCTGAAAAAAAAACGCTACTTTTGTTATTAGGTTGGTGAGGAAGTCATTGTGGTTTTTGCCATTAAAGTAATGGCAAAGTCATGATTAATTTTGCACCAACCAAATATTTAGTAGCAGAAAATTTTGTAAATTTTTCACATGCAGTAATATGGAAAGTAGAAAATCTACTTAATAAACTGGTGAATCTAAATATTGAGGTGTCCAGCCAGAATTTTGAACTCTCCTTCAGTTTCTCTTAGTTGCATGTTACAATGTATGCATAGGTGCATAGACAATTCATAGATTAACTAAAGAAGGAATTCTGTTTTCAAGCAGAATTTAAAGAAAGTATATAGAAGCCAAGATTTGTTGGATTCAAAAATAAAGCATTTTTTATTCTCAGTCTTTTATAGCAGAAAATTCCAAAATAAAAGAGGTTCTCAATGCAAAGATCAACTTCTGCAGACTAGCCAGAAAATGTGGACCCATGAAATGAATGGTATAACTGTAAACTCTTTCTTAAGACTTCATACATATTTAAAATGCTGCCTTGAAGGCCTCTCAGACAAACGACTTCCTACAGTCTTAAAGAGTGTACTTCACAGACCTTCTCTGTTAGACAACAGAATTTCTAAAAATCCCTAGCAGCCTGTTTGGGAATTCAAGGTAAAGAAGAGACTGTCAAAAATATTTGCAAGTGTGGCTTTTGTATAAGTGGTCAACAATCAGTAAATTTAATTTTAAAACCCACACAATTTTTAAAGTAATTGTAGTGTCACAAACATGATCAGGTTAGACTAAATGGGTCAGAGACAATGCAGAATGAAAGAGACGTTTAGATCCCTGAACTTCTATGAGAAGGAAATCAGCTGTAAAAATAATCTACAATTTTTTTTTATAGAAAAGTAAGAATGATCTGGAAAGAATCAAGAGCTCCAAGGGTAGAGTGAAGAAAAGAGAAGCAGTGCCAGGAAACAGTAACAGGTTCTAACTGAGGAGTTAATGACATGAACCCAGCTGGGTATCAGAATTGCTATTGACCAGTGATTGCTATGTGCTTTCCAACTCCTCCCTCCTTACAAATGGTAATCCTTATTGCAGTTATCCTATCACTGCCTTACCTTCGTATATTGAGTGCAGGGGAGTTGTATCATTTGTCTCTTTAGATTTAGGTATTCAGGTTGAAAACTACACTTGGGGACATGTACCCAAGAATCTGTACTCAAAGAGCTTCATCTGTACCTCAACCTGACCTAGATGATAAGATCCTAGACTTTGAGCCAACGCCCTAATGGAGTGAGTCTTTGAGGTTCTTGAGAGAGGGAGTTGAGAGTATTTTTTTCATTTGAAAGGGATGTGAATCACTGTAGCCATCAGAAGCATGATAGCAGGCTGCATCTTCCAAGTGTAGCAATAACATCATCTACCTCTTACTCTCTTCTAAAATGTGATCTTGTCACTTCCCCATCAACATACAAAGCCTAATCTCACCTTTCTCCCTTCAGTATTGACTGGCTTTATTTGTAATTTCTAAATTCTGGTGGAAGCAACATTTCATGACTTCTTAGTCTACATTCTAAATGGCCTTAAATTTTCACATGGTTCTCTTATAACCCTTGCACTGGAGCAAGCCAGTCACCATGTAAGAGATTCAATAACTTGAGATCACCATGTTGAAAAGGCTACATGTAGATGTCCTGGCAGATAGTTCCAGATGATCTCAGTCTTTCAGTAACTCCCACCAAGGTACTAGACATGCAAGTGAAGCCCTCTTGAACCCTCCTGAGTACAGCTAAGTGACCTCATTGAAATCACCCATCCAATCCTGCAGAATCCATGATATATAATAATATAAAAGATAATGAATATTAAATAAAATAACATAATGCAATTATTGATATCTTAAGCCATTAAATGTTGGGGTTATTTGTTAATGCATCAATAATAACAGTTTCTCATGCATTTTCCTTTATGCTCATCTTAAAAGCCTGGGCTTATTTCTTCCTTTCTGTATTCCAATAGCATCTAAAATGCTGCCTCCAATACAGTAGTGTTTACATTCTACAAAGTACTGTCACACACAACATCTCATTTGAGTGTCACCAACACTTTGTCAGTTAAGTAGAAAAGAAATTTTATCCTCAATTTTGCTGGTGGAGAGACTTGAGGTTCAGAATGGTCAGGTGATTTGTGTTAATTAAATAATCCAGAGAGGCTGTAAACTCAGAACTCCTGAATCAAAGCCCATAGGATTTTCCTCATAAAATGCTCCCTATGCACATAGTAGTGTCTACATAGGCACTTCCTTATTTAATGGAGGAAGAAGTAAATGAAAGACGAGTAGGGGAGAAGAAGGAATAAAAGAAAGAAAAAATGTTCCAAAGGCTGTTAACTTCCACAGTGATGAAATCTCAACTGGACTGGGACTGCTGATGAGGCCCAGAACCTTGACAGAATCCTGAGGTCAGCATTTTGCAGGCTTCCATTCCCCTTATATCTTATTTGACATTCTGGGAACCAAATCATTGCACTGGCACAACCTAGAAACCTCATAAGCCTCAGGTCTCCCTCCTCCTGCCCCTTCCTCTTAGCCCCATACTATAGAGTTTTCTCCAACTGCACAGAAGGAAAATGATTTTCATTCATCCCCAGCACCAGAATCAAAGGATTATTCTGATCCAGAAAATGGATATAAGGATAACAATCATAAGGATAAAGTCTACAACTGAAACTGATTAGTCTATATAATCTGGGAGTGATACTAGGAAATAGGAACCAAGAGATAGAGATTTTGAAAGCACATTCTGTTAGGGGATAGCAGAAGCCTTGAGCCCAGATGATCTAGCTACCAAGACAGTGTGGGAGGTGAAAGATGAGTTTTTGCACAACTAATTTTCTCTTTCATAGTCCATAATCAGAAGGTAAATAGTACTTGCTTTCAGTACCAGTTAAGTGTTCTTTAGATTATACATGTAACTCAAATATGAAGATAACCAAATAAATCACCTTTCTTTCTACAACAGTAAAAAGAGAAAATGATCAGTACATTACTTTGTAAGACTGGATAGGGCTCTGTTTCTGATGAGCTTATAGGCTGTGTGCAGGGAAATGAGTCATAGGAGTGAGGTGCATCTGCCCACCGTGACTGTGTACCTCTCAAGGTCAGCAGCCAAGAGTGTCTGCCTCTATGTGGCTTCCAAAGGCCCTGGGCTCAGACATTCAAACATTCAGTAAGAACATTTGCAACTGAACTGAAAGAAATGGAATGAAATGGAGCAAAACATTCACATAATTCCATACTGATTAAGAAACAGTATAGTATAATGTGCTTCCACCAAAAAACCCTGCGGATCAAGGACGGGACTGCCTCAGAAATATCATGTGACCTTAGTCAATTCATATGACTATCCTATGTTTCACTGTTATCCCCCAAAAACCAGGAGCAGAAATTCTTAGTATCTAACCTCTTCAAAAGTGATATCATATGGGGAAAAGAGGGTTGAGAGCTATAAAATGGACCAAAACTTGTTTGTATTCACAATATTAAAATAATTATTATCTTTGGCAGAATGAATTTTGGTAAACTTCAATTTGAATCCTACCTCAATCACACACTAATTATGGCCTTAAGGAAGCTAATCAACCCTTTTTAGCCTCAAGTTTTGTTTCCTTAAGTTAAACATATATTAACATTGATAGCAGGTCCTGGTGAATTTCAATATTCACCAATGCTCTGGTCACTTTGAAATTTATATTCCTACATCAGGTTCCTTCCCTGGGCTCCAAACTACAATGGCCAGGCTCCAGCTTGACACCTCCTCTTGAATACCTAATAGACAACTCAGAGTCAAAAATTTCAAATACACAACCTCCAAAGCTCAAAACTCCTCAAACACACGTCATACGCTAATCTTGTATTTTCCACATCTTCCTTGTCTCGGTTACAAGCACCATTATCTACCTCGTTATTTAAGCCAAAGACTTCAAAGACATCCTTGATTTCACCTTGCACATAAAAACCATCTGCTAGTCATGTTTACTCTACTTCTGAACTCTATCCAGAAACTGCACCATATTTATTGCTACCTCCCAAATCCCAGCCACCATTATCATTTGGATCACTGAAACTACTTTGTAACAGATATCCCTACTTTTACGCTGGCCTCATGGTGACAGGCAGTTACTATTCATGAAATATCAACATGTTCTTCTAAATTTCTCAACTTCATCCCTGTGAGTTTGGGGTCATGTGCCTGAGGTCTAACAAATGGGAATGTTAGCAATGGGGACACTTGCTTCTTTTTCAGAGCACGTAAGAGCCTGTGTGCTTTATCCTTCCATCTCTTCTTCTTTAGTGGCAACCATGGAGTTCACGAGTTGATGGGGTAGAATAACAGGATAGATGTTGCCTGGATTCCTGAGTCACTGCATGGAGAAGACATTCCCTAGGGAAACACCTGACCATATTAGGCTTTCTGTGAACAAGAAATAAGGCTATTGCATTAAGCCTTTAAAAATAACAGTCTAGCCTATCCTGACCATAATACATCCCCTACATAGGATACAGAGTGACATTTCAGAAACATAAATCATTTTACATTACTCCTTCCTTTAAAATATTCCCTTGGCACCCATTTAAAATAAGATTCAAATTCCCAGGCGTAACCTAGTATTCTATATGATCTGACCTCTGCCTAGCTAATAATATCCTACCACTTCCTCCTAGTAATCTAAAACAGCTGCACTGGCCCACTTTCTGTTCCTCAGACAGTCCAAAACTATTCCCAGTTTAGAACCTTTGTATATGCTCTTCTTCTAGAAACGTTTTCACCCCAGAACTACTCTTAATTGACTTCTTGCATTAGTTATCATTTTCTCTAAAGGAATTCCTTGTCAATCCTAAGTAGACATCCCTACTAAGTCCTACTCTGTCCTGTATTCCTATTTTAGTTTTCAATAGTATTCATAGCTATATGAAATTATCCAACTTATCATTTAGTTGCTATATTTTATTATTTAGTTCCCTATATTTTATTTTATTTACTATATTTTATTATTTAGTTGCTAAAATTCTTATAGATTTCTTGTCTATTTCCCCCCACTGAAATATAAGCTGCATGAGGACAGAATATTGTTTGACATATTTTCAGCAGTTATTAAAATGCCTGGCACAGAGCAGGCACTCAATAAAATTGAAAGATTATTACTATCATTCCCATAAACTATAAAGATATGCATATCTATTTTTATAGTTAGCTGAATTTTAACAGGAGTATCTATCCTTAGGCGACTAGAGTGTGGATCTGGAAGAATCTTAATACATGATCATACAGAGCTCTCCCTTAACCAAAATTCAGAGAAGAATCAACTGCGCTCTTCTGACCCATTACCAGGTAAGAATCTGGTCATCTGATCATAAGCTGTACTTGGCTGAAAGATGTGATTACTCCTATTTTAAGAAGAAGGCTTCTGCCCACCTTCATAGGCAGAACAACTTGCAATGTAAAATGTGAATAATTGAATGGAAAGAAAACCAGAACAAATACTTCCACAAAAAGAATATGTAACTACCTAACAAGCATGCAAATATGTCCAATCTAATAACATAAAAAGGCAAGTTGTCATGTTATGCTATTTCTATTTTTGTTTATAAAATATTTTTTAAAATGAAATATCTAGCAATGACACAATGAAATGCATACAATGTTAAAAACAGGATAAACTGATACTCTCTGGAAGGTAATGTAGCAGTATGCATCAAAAGCCTAACAAATATACCTCTTGACCAGTAATTTCAATTCCAGGGAACTATCCTACAGACGGACTCCTAGATTAATGACAGAACCAAAAGTAATGCAAAAAGATGATCATCAGAGAACTAAACATAATGTCCAAAACAAACAAAAAAGGAGACTACTCAAAATCCAATTATATGAGAATCGTAAAGTAGTTATGGTCCACCTCCTGGATATAACAGTAGGCAGCAGTAAAAATAATGATCAGAGATTGTATTGACATTAGAAAATATTATGACCCATAATGTTGGATAGTAATAGAATAGGAATCTTGTAACTGTTGAAGAAATGTGCAGGTTGATAAAAACAGAATGTGTTGGGTCGGTGGGTCCAGAGGGGAGCGTGGGAGAAAAGGACATGAGATGAGGGAGATTCTAGGTGTTTACATTCTTGCAATCTCAGGAGAGAAGAGAGCCATGAATGTATAAGAATCTGACTAAATGGAGCAGAAAGTCTGGCTGAGCCTGAATTTTGAAGGCAACTCTTCTGGTTGCCCTGGTTACAGGCCCCCTTCTCTTGGTAGTGATATTATAAATGAGACAAGTTACGTGCAAATGAAATGAGTAGATATTAGGATAGCGCCAGGTTGGCTCTGTCTTAGGAGAAGACTTCAGGAAGGGCTTGGGAAGGTTTGCGCAGGAGACAAAGGTGATACTAGAAAGAAAGCATCATATTCAAAATAAGACTGCTACTGAAAGCTTGAGAAAATCAGGTCTTCTGTCATCCCATTGAGATTGCCCTCATTACATCATTGGGTCCACGTGGCTTCCCTTGTTCAGTCTTGTCCCTTTGGTTACATGGAAGAGGAAGCTCCAGGACCAAAACTTAGTAGAGGTCAATCTCCTTAGGGGCTTCTGGGGGTCCATATAGGTAAAAGGTAGGGAATCAAAAGTATATTATTAAAAAAAGATAAATACATATTCTTATTACAACCATATACACATTTAATATTATATGTGTATGCACACATATATTATATATATGGTGTATGGTATGAGGATATATAATAGATCCAAAAATTAATGGTCTCTTTAAGTAAAAAAATTATTGTTAAATTTTTTTATTTAGAATTTAATGCATTTAAAAAACTTCCTATAATGAGCTTGACTTGCTTTTATAATGTGAATAATAAAGTATGATTTTAAATAAAGTGAAATTTTAAATAATTTTATGCAAGCCCAGGGTTGTGAACTTGCTATAGCCAAGTCAATGACTAGCTGAAAGTAACCATCCCCACGTTTGTGCTAGTCAGCCTACTCTGACTGGTCAGGATAGAGCCACACCTGCATTCCCAAAATGGCCTTTCTTTAATTCACATTATTTAATGAAGCTTGGAATAGACAAACTGTAGAACGAGTCGATGTGCCTCTTGAGTGTATCTTTATGAGCCTTGTAATTGGTACAAGACCAAAGCACATACAATCCCAGCCCTCAGGCCTTTTATGAGTTAGAATTGGTGGGAAGCACATCCCAGAGCTGGTCCTGAGTTCACAATCCTGGAGACACACTCAAACTGTAGCAAGTCTGGAAATGATGACCCGCAATCACAAGGTAAAATTTGAGACATGACTGTTGTCCTTTGGGATTGGGAAGGCCTTGAAGATGACCTCATGCCAAGGTCAAAACATTTCCTCTACATGACCCCTGTGAAAAAATGCTAAGCCTCGCACCCATGTATGACTGCTTATTTACAAATGATATACGTATATACACTAACATATTGTGTGTATTACAATATAGATATAAAACAGAATTTTGACAAGTAGAGATATGGATAAATTATTGTTCAATGTCTTGCCAGACTTGAGAGATCACATTGTAATTAATGAATATTTCAAGACTCAATATATACTTATGGCAAGGTTCATTATGGACCACTAGAAATTTAATTTGATATTTTAAATATTCTATTGATAACTTGGAATTTTTTACACATTTCCTGTAATATCAGAATATATTGTTATTGTTTTTACCTCATAATATGGCTGACAAGGAGCTGAAACAAAGATTTAAAGAAATGTCCACTCAGCCATTTTCATATTGTAAGCTTTCTTTGCCTTTTATAAATATCATTATTTTCAACTCTGTCCATTATTAACAGGTAACTTTTAAGTTTTTTTTCAATTCCTCTAAAGGTTATTTTAGTTAAAAATCAATATTATATATAAATTCCCTATCACATAGATATAAATTATAATACATTACAACTTAATTGAAATCCAATAAAAATTTAGGGCATTCTGGCAAACCATCTGTGTTCCAAAATCCCTACTTTTCCCTTGGGGCACCTCATGTCCCACACTTCGGTGCTGCTGAGAGTGTGATCCATGGATTGGTGCCAGCCTTCAAACTCTTCCCAGTCTTCAATGAGATAAGTAGAGACACCAAAAGTGTTTATAAACATCTAGCGATTTCACAGATTATGTCATCTGATTTAACCAGAAGATGAGGGGGCTTGTATTCTGTATATCTTTGATGTTTTAGAAATTCATTTTATTATACGCTATAAAAATATGGGTTGGTGGCAGATTGAAAGCAAAAATAAGTGGTCCTTTACTGAAAATAGTTGAGAAGCACTGCCATACGTGGCACATGGGCAGACTGACATGTAGATAGTGAGGGCAAAGCCAGGACCAAGGCCTAAATGATTTAGCTGGTAAAGAGATGACAAGCCACTTAAGGATTCAGAGAGTTTATTACTTATATGGACAGAGAGAGGAAGAACAGCCAAACGTGCCCATTCCCTGTGTCTTCCTGCATACCAGAAAAGATGACACTAAAACAAAAGGGCCCTGGTGACTGTAACTCCAGCTGTGAGATATGCCATTGTTGAGCAGCCAATTGTAGACTTTATATGGTCCAAATGACTATAACTTCAGTTGTGGGATACTCTATTGCTGAGGAGCCAATTCTAGACTTCACTTAAGCAATTTTATAGCCTGCAGCTATATCCTGATAGGTGTAGAGCTGAAAGCCTCACACCTCATGAACAGTAATGAAAAACTGTCTCAGGACAGCCTTCCACAGGAAATAGGAAGGGGAGAGGAAGATGGCCTCATAGCAGCTCCTCAGAGGCTTCCCTTCTTCTTGTGTTTCAGAAGGATTGCAAGGTGATACACCAAGACTGCCGTTAGCTGTAGTTTAAGCCTTTGCTTGTATGACCTATCTGGACACATGCAAGGTCATTGGGGCATCATGGCAAAGCCATTCTCCTATAAGCACCAGTGCAAATGCACATAGCAAATATTGTAAATCTTAATTTCTTTCTTAAGTTTTAAGAAAAAAAAAACTAAAAAGAAATATCTAATTTTATCCTCCATCACCCAGTGATGTGACAATCTCACTCATGAGAGCACTGATCTTGTGAAATCTTCATACAAAGTCAGAATTCACATGCCACCAGCCTAAATGACGACCGAGACACTCAACAGATGGGGGAGGGGACTCATTCCCCTCAGAAATGTCATTTTTCAAATGTGAAGAATGGTTCAGAGTTGTTTCTTCTCCCAAAGCATCAATATACTCATTAATTAAACAAACATTTATTGAAGGCCGCCACATGCCAGAAGCTGACAGGCACAGGTCACAAAAATGAAGTATAGATCCTGTCCTAGAGAAATGTCTTGTCTATAACGGAGAAAAGATAGAATGAAATAAAGTAATTAAAATCATGAGTTACATATGAGAAAAAGGTTTGTAGAATGCACTGAGGAGAAACAGAGAAAAGAGTGATCCTCTGAACACATGAGACTAGGGAAAGGTATGACAAAGAGAGTGAGATATGATTAAAGTTAAAGAGTGAATAGAATTTCCCCAAACAGAAAATTACATAAAGGTCATTAACGATCAAAGAAAGAGCACATGCAAAGCAATGGTGGTAAAAAGAGAGCATGCTATGCTCAGATATATATTCCTTTCCCCCAGAACTTCTCATGTCTTTGACTTACATCCAGTGGGCCAGGAGAAGGACAACAAGGCATAATAAATACAGGTTGAGTCTGGGAGTCAAACTTTGGTTCAAATTCTAGTTTCTCCCCTTGCAGACTATGTGACCTTGAGCAGGAAACTCTTTGATTCTATTTTCTTCACCCACAAAATAATGGAATTAATGCCTACCTACCTTAAAAAGTTATTTATAGGATTAAGAGTAGGCTGCATATAAAATGACTGGCATATTGGAGGAACTAAATTTATTTTTATCATTGTTATAATTTTTCTTAAAGAGCTTGGTATGCTTTTGAATCAGCCTAGTCTTTCTGGTACAGGACGGCCCTCTTGGTATTTGAAGCAGGCTGATCATGAGCCTGCGGATTTTTAGTCTTTTCTTCTCACTAGTCCCCCCGACTATTACTTATGAAGCCTTTTCATACGCTTCTAGAAAAGGGCCTAGGACTCTGGACCTGGTCAAACTTGGGCAAGCATTTCAGTTACCTACTGTAGCAAAACAAACCACCCCAAAACCTAATGGCTTAAAACAGCCACAATGTATTATTTCTAACAGTTCAGTGAGCTAATGGGGCCTGCTCCTGGGATTTCATTCAGCTGGAAGATCACAGGTGTCCAGTTCAGCAGAGCCTGCCGAGATGACCCGGCCTTTCTCTCCACGTGGTTTCTGTCCTTGGTTCTTCAGCACCTGCCCAGCTCAGGATGGCATCCAAGAGAGCAAAATGGAAGCCACCTGATCTCCAGAGGCTCCAGAACCTCCTCAACGTCACTTCCACCGCATTTGAGTGGTCGACGTAAGTGGCTAGAGTGCCAGGATTCCCAGAGAAAAGCAAAGGGCTCTTCTGGAAGGAAAGAGTATCAAATTCACATTGCCAAGGAGGGCGCACATGCTGAGATGAGGAGCCCGCTGCTGGTGTGAGAAAACCTGACACAGCAGGTGTCAGTCTCACTTCTCAGCCCTTGCAGTTCTGGAATGGCACTTCCGCTTGGACACCCCTGGGCACTCTGCCAGGGGGCCGGTAAGCACACGTGGTGGGGCTCTGACACCCTTGTCCAAGGTCCCCATTTCCTTGTGACCCATATGAAAAAGGTCTGGAATAAACTTGAATTACACAGGCCTCTCCCCCATCTCCTGAACCTCCCTCATATCATCCCTGAAACAAGGAGGTGGGACTTTTACCTGTATCAGAGCCCTTCCCACAGGCCAAAGACATGTTGAGACCCTGCCATGCTTTGGATGCCACTGGTGTCTCAAAGCTCAGGGACCTTCTCTCATTATGCTAATCTCTTACCCTCACCACCCATTCTCCTTCAACCTCTAACCACATGCAATAGCCCCTCCTTATCTGAGGGGGATACATTATGTTCCATGACCCCCCTCATGGAAGCATGAAACCACAAATAGCATCGAACCCAAATGCCATCAACTGGAACACGTTTTTGTCCATGTCCTTCTCCCATAAATGTAATGCCCTCTTCATCTTAACTAAGAACTTATCATGCGCTGTGGCCATAACTTATGCAGTTTGAGCTGGGAAGAAAAAATTTCTTTTTCCTTCTTCACAGTTTCACGGATGGAAGATTCGTTCTCATCGTAGATCTTAGCAAACTCAGCATACAACTTTTTTCTTCGCTTATTATGTCTAGAGCTTTCACCTTTTCACTTAAAGGAAGCATTTTATGGCTTCTCTGTGGCATATCTGAATTGCCAGCGTCACTAATCTTGTACTTTGAAACCATTATTAAGTCAAATAAGGGTTACTTGAACACAAGCATTGAAATCCCAAGACAGACGATCTGATAACCAAGACAGGTACAAAGTGACCAACTGGCAGGTAGTATCTACAGTGTGAATACGCTGAACAAAGGGATGATTCATGTCTAGGTAGGATGTAGCTGTGTGGAGTGAGACTTCATTACGTTACTTAAAACAGCACTGCAGTCTAAGACGTATGAATTGTTTATTTCTGGAATTTAACCATTTAATATTTTGGGGCCATAATTAATTGGGTGACTGTGGGTAACTGAAAGCATGAAAACTGAAAGCACAAATATGGGAATACTACTGTATAGACACAGGCATTTGGCCATCTGTCCATTTGTCACTTACACTGAGCTAACAATTATATAGGTTATGCCAGGTGCTGCTCTGAGCACTGTACCAATATAAACTCCTCTAATTCTCATGACAACCTAATGAGGTAGGCACCATTACTGATTCCCTGTAGAATGGGGAGACTGAGGCAAAGTGGAGTTTAATAGCTTATGGGTTAATGACTGCCTTTTGGATCAAAATGTCCTTAAGGTCTGTCAGCTACTTTTGTATAGCCCCTCCAAAGAGCTAGCTTCTAAAATGTACCTGAGCTAAGTGTAGGATCTAAGGCATGGGAAGCAAACCAAGCCAACAGTGGGCAAACCTGGGATAGCAGGGTTCACCCACTCAGCAGATGCTCCTCTGCTGAGGTCAGGCACAGCCTCAAGGCCTTCAACTCCCCTCCAAGGTTCTAGTACCTAGCCTCACTAGGAAGGACAAGCCTCTCACTGAGGAACACCTTCCTTCTCATTATCTGTGGATGAGAAGGAAAGTTTTCCCCATGGCCCAACACAAGCCAAATCCTTACAGGGCTGCAAGATAGCCAGTTGGACCTGCTGCTGCTGTTGTGAGAACAGTCTTCAGGATGCTGAGAGGATCTGATGCCCAATTTGCACATGGGTGGAGTGAGCGCAGAAAATTCTCCCATCTGTGCACTGTGGGAGTTGGCATGCACAAGAAAACAGGCATAATGATCTCTGATCAGGAGAGGCAATAAGAAGCCATCAAATCTGGGTGGCCTTACAAACATTCAAAGCATCCCCGGGATTGTGGCTGACCTTGTTAAAGGAAGGTAGGAAGAAGCTCACTTTGGACAGAGTACAGCGGCATCTTGAAGACTGTGACAGAACCAACTGGGGACACTAAAGACTTGGAATAGAAGCTGAAGTTGGCCCCTGTACTATGTATGATGGTTGAGCTGAACCAGGTCAAATTCCAGCTCCATCCAAACACACCAAGTGAACCTAAGGATCTTACTTAAATCTCTAAGCCTGTTTTCCCAACTGCAAGGTGGGAACAGTCATTCCTACCTGCTTTAAGATTCAATGATAAGCCTACTAAAAAGTGTCTGGTACATTCTTGGAGTTCAGTAAATATTGCAGCATGCTGGTACACTGGGAAGTATTCTAAGGGAAGTGTAAGCTCCAACCAGAACAGAAAGGCCAGGTGAGCAGGGACCAGGAATTTTATATCATAACACTCCTAGTACAGGAGTACCTTCCTTGGACACTGAGGAAGTCCTTGCAGATGCACCAACAGAGGGAGTACAGCATGGTGGTTAAAGGGTTCCTCTGCACTCACACTCCTGGATGCTTTTTCTGCACCTGTTACTATATAGCTATAGCATTTGTGGCAAGTTTTATGGCCTCTTTGGCTTCAGATTTTTCATCTGTAAAGTGAAATCAATAACTATTTTAATTATATTTTGCTGAATGTCAAATAATTGCAAAACTTTGTAGCTTACAATGACAACCACTTTCAATTTACTTATTTTCTCACAGTTTTGCAATCTGGACAGAGTTTGACAACAGCTCATCTCTGTTCCATGTGCCATCAGCCAGGGAAAACCACTGGGGAGGGGCAATTTCCTTCCAAGTTACTTCACTCACATGGCTGGCAAGTTGAAGGGGCTACGGTTTAGGGGCTCAGCAGAGGATAATTGCTGAGACCTCAATTTTCCTGCACATAGCTTCTCCTCATTGTTGATCCTGGTAGCTTCAGGGTTCTCAAACTTTTTACATGGTGTCTGGGTTTCTCCAGAGGGCAAAGTGCAGATGGCAAGGGATCGTAAGCACTATCTCAAAGCACTATCTCGGCATCACTTCTGCCATATCCTGTGGATTAAAGCAGATACGGGCCCACCCAGGTTCAAGGGGAGGGTACTGAAAAAGTGTGTGACTACTGGGAGGTATAATTTGACGGGGACCATCAGAATAACAGCTCACCACAGCCCATCTTCCTCATAGGGCTATGGATAGGATTAAATGTACTGGGGCATCTGTGGTACTTGTCAAGTTGTGAGTGGCCTGCTAGTACTGAAAGGCAGCATGGTGGAGAGCCTCCCACTACAGGCTGGTGGAACAGACTCTGGACAAGCTGCTCCATTCTCACTGCTCACTACAGAACAAGCTGCTTAACCCGTGTGGTTCGAATTCTTCATCTATTAATATAAAACAGAGATAATAATAGTGCTTGCC
The DNA here is from genome assembly GCA_963574635.1 of Cheracebus regulus. NCBI lineage: Eukaryota > Metazoa > Chordata > Mammalia > Primates > Pitheciidae > Cheracebus > Cheracebus regulus. The sequence goes on from CAUYQU010003213.1 coordinate 19,433, forward strand.
TTGTAGAATTGTGAAGATTAAACAAGTTGATGTTTGTAAAGTGTTTAAAACCATGCCAAGACATAGTAAACATGATGGAGATGGCTGCCATTATTCTAATCCTAATCAGAGCCAACTCCAGTCTCTGAGTCTTGGTCATGAATCAAGTCACTGGCATCAACACTTCCCATGAAGCAAAATGCTGACTACAGAGGTGTTGCCTTCCACCTTGTTCCTGACCACCCTGGAGGTCACTGAGTGCCCTTCCCTCTCCCTGCAATCCTGGTGCTCCTTTCCAGGCATCCCAGTCTGATGGGCCATAGACATTTGCTGTTGGATCCTGGACCAGCCCTTGGACCCTTACAACTGTACCCTTACAACTCCAGGGTCTGATCAGGTGCTGAATGCAGCTACTCTTGGGAAAAGACCTGGAGTCCCAACCAAACCGAGCCCCACCACTCTGTCTTTCTGAAAAGGATCACACTTGTTGTCTTCCTATGACTTTATGCACAACCAACTCCCTCTTAGAATATATCTCTCTGACTTTTCCTTGACTGATCAGTGCATGGAAATGATTCTCACTAACTAGAGAAAACCGTCCTCCTGGGTGGTAAAAGGCGACTTGCACAGTGATTGAAAATAACATTTTTTTATCTAATCCATAATTAGGTCTTGGAGAAACAAATTAAGTGAAAGCAAAATTATGTTTCTTTAAAGCATGAATACTGATCTGCATAATTATGTACATTTAATGGTTCTAATTTCCAAGGGAAACTATTTTTAAAATGAGTTTGGAAAATGTATTTTTCCCTTCAATTCTGTGTCTATAAAGTTAAGTCCCCAGGCTTGATATTGCACTGACCCAACCTGCAATCCTAGCTAATTGGTGATGATATTTTAAACTCAATACAGCAAAAATATCTTTCACCTTTGAGGGCATCCTGCCATGCCAGGTAAAGAATTAATGCAAGAAAGAGAATCCCCAAAGCATGGTGCCTGAGGACTTACTTTCTCTTGCCCTGTGTCACCGTCACATTCTCAAGCCTCCACACCTAAGTCTTCTTGGTGGTAACAGTTGTGCTATTATGAACATATAAGACAGCATTCTCACATCCGTTTTTGTTAGTAGCACCCTATTTTACCTCATTGAGAGGTGGTGTCATAACAGAAAATTTGAAGTCAGACAGCCCCATCAACTTACATTTGTTTAGCCACGAATGAGATACATGAAAAGTGTGGACCAGCCATTGTTTTTTACCTATATAAATGGCAATTTTATATTGTTCAGCTTTATTAGATGCCTGACATATGGCAAGAACGCAGTAGATTTTAGATATTTATTATTATTGTCACTGGCGTGATGTGGGCAACTCACTGTAAGTAGAGATAGTTCTATTACCTACTTTCCAGGTTGTTGGAAAAATTAGATTAAAGTAGATAAGATAATGTGTTTGTCACTGCAGCTGGCATACAAGCCATTTTCAAACAATTTAGCTCCTTCCTTTTGCCCATTTTGGGTTTCCACCATTCATTTTCTGCCAGGTAAACTATAGCAAATCAACAGAAGTCGCAAAGAGCCGTGCATCCTTTTAGCATCAAGCCTTTCAGTGCCTTGGAAAAATGCATGAGACGGGTCACACACACAGTATTAGCTAATGAGACAGAAGTCAACAATAAGTATACATTTGCTACACATTCTATGGTATCTCAAGCACAGTTTCCCCAATTTGCCTGTTTTATCTTCCCTAAGGGCTCCAGAAAGTGGGAGTTATGCCTGGATTTCCCGTTCAGTAGCCACTCTGTTCTACTGTAGCAATTTGAGGGTCCCTGGCTTTGGTAAAATATCCTTTCCAGGACATCAGCAGGGCCACCAAACATCACTCAAAGCACCAAGATTCTCAGATGAAAGTACAAGTCAGAAGGCGTTTCTTCAAAGTGGACAAATCTGCGCTCACACCCATGAGCTGTGGCTTCAGCACCATGCACTGAGAACCCAATAATATAGCACCTCCAACCTGAAGTTAAAGGCTTTGGTTTTTCAGTCCTTGATGAATTCTTGGCCAACTCTTCGAAAAACAAAACAACTCTGAGCTCAGCTGAGCAAATAAAAAGTAACTTTTTTTAACCTTATTATTATTATTATACTTTAAGTTCAAGGGTACAGGTGCAGATCTTGCAGGATTGTTACATAGGTATACATGTGCCATGGTGGTTTGCTGCATCCATTTCCTCGTCATCTACATTAAGTATTTCTCCTAATGTCATCCCTCCCAAATCCCCTCACCCCCTGCTATCCTTCCCCCAGCCCCTCTGTGCCCCGATGTGTGATGTTCCCCCCTCTGTGTCCACGTGTTCTCATTGTTCAGCACCCACTTATGAGTGAGCACATGCAGTGTTTGGTTTAACTTTTTATGGGTGTCCCAGAAAGAAGAAAGCAGCTGCCATGCACTATTTCAGTTTTTCCACTCAACAATACCTGCAGCCAGGTTTACAATTCTCCTTGAGCCCAAGAGAAGCTAACCAGTTAGCTCTTGGTCATGTATCAGGTGTCATGTGTTAAACACTGATGGTTTTATCTCACGTCCCCAAACCAAAGACAGCAGCTTTAGGGGCAGCTTGTTTGGGCTTCAACACAATTAGGGATGTGTAGAGAGGAGAAATTGACTCCTGGAGCTCTTTCCAGTTTCTGATCACTCATTCAAACAAATATTTACTGAGCCCTTTCTATGCAGGTGCTGCACGGGGACTAGAGAGCCAATGCTAAGCCAAGGACAAGGTCACTGCTCTCACAGCACCCACAGTGTGCAGAGGTAACAGGCATGCAAATTAGCAATTACACCATTGTGCTCTGCAAGTAAGTGCAGGGCAGCCAACCTAACCCAGCGTCATCAGGAATGGGCCCTAAAGAAGAGGCAGTGACAAGGAGTTCTAAAGAGTGCTCGCTAGCTTAAGGGAGAAAGCTAGGATAGAGGCCAGGAGACAGATAAAATCACTATGGGTCCCCAATTGGTCAACATCCAAAAGAATACACCCTGAACACATTAGGGTCCAAATTGCCATGGTAGCCCATCTGTCTACCAGACAATCCCTATGCCATGCTCCCCCAGCACCCCCAAAACACACACACACTTTCAAAGTCTCCTTTGGCAGTTTACTTGATTATTACAAACTGTTCTGCAATTCAGAAGAGGTGAAGCTATCACAGGAACAGAAAACAAAAGAAATGCTTAAGACAGGAAAACATTTTTATCAGCCTACTTGAAATGTAGTTTGCTTCTCTCCAATATGTTGAAAACATTGAAAAGTCTTCCCAAATATCTCAAACATCTGCTGAGTGTGCCAAATACTCCCTCCCATTTGCTCCACCCACAGTCACTGTACCCATCATGCTTCAGATTAAGTGACACTCAATTACATGTACAATTTTGCACTGCTTTCCTTCATCAAGGGCTCATGCTGGTGCAGTCTTTTCCCCAGTGTCTCCTGGGTGTGGACAGTGATGTCGATGAAAAGCACATGCATGATAATTAAATTTGACATAATTTCTTTTCCAAATGATCACTGACACTCCATTGTTCCAAAAGGATTAATCATCAGAGTTTCCAAACGCAGTCTGGAAATTCCTGGATCTAAATGAGATTTCAAAGAACGTAATTTATAATAACCAAGATCCCCAATGCACATTTTAATATATCCTTTGTTACAGTCATCTGATGGTAAATCCAACTGAATTACGATTCTCCTAGGGTAATGAGCTGCATGTCTGGGGGTGCTAGCTGGGCTCTTCCAGACATTCTACTATGGACCTTCAATGTGTGAGTTGCTCCCCTGGGTCTGCCCCAATGTAGGAACTGTGCCTCAACCAGCTTCCTCCTTTCAGATAAGCTCTAGACAGCTACATGTGCCAGAGAGAGAGAGCAAAAAGCTACCAGGTCCCTATCGCTACCTGCTGATCAAAAAAGCGACAGAGGCTTGGACAGACATAAGAAACCAGGAAGAGAGAGGGCAATGGGAAAGAGAAGAGAAAATCACCTGTCTTGAAGTTGTAGCAATGCACAACTGATGGACTCCATTTGGAGGTTGGGGATAAGTGAGTGCCTATTGTGAGCCAGTGGACTCACCAGGTGCCTGATACACATTGGCTCCCTGATTTAGCAGAATCATCCTAGGAGACCGACAGAAGGCCCCTGAGTAGCCTTAGGGTTAAAACCTCATCCAAAGTCACAGCTAGGATTTGCAACTATATGTATAAGATGACAAACACCATACTATTTCTGGAAACTAGGGAACTACAGCACAGCACAAAACATCTGGGGAAATGGAGAGGTGGACAGCATACAGGCAAAGTCCTCCTAAGGCCACAGAAAGAGTGACGTCCTTCTCTAGAAACTGAGACTTGACTTCTGGGAGAATGGGCAGGGTAGACTAGAGTCTTGGTCTTTTTGTCGGTGACCCCAAGCCAGCTGCCCACCTTGCAGCCCTCATCTCATTTTTTTGCTTTTCCTACCTGTTGTGTTCTAGATCTTGAAATAAAGGAAGGTACAGCTATCTGCCCAAGGATGCCCACTGAGATAACAGGTCTCAGATACATTTTCTCTTATGAGGAAGAGCAAGCAATACCATCAAGCGTTGTGAGACTGTGAGAGGGGAGGATGTAGGGGGAGCCTTTTGCTCTTCCTCTCACCGAAACCCCGGCACACTGATGTCTGACACTCCATTTTCTCACCATACTCTATCCCACTACCTTCTGATTTACATAATGCAACTTATCTCAGAAAACATTTTCTAAATCCTATGTCAATTTCTCATAATGGTAACAATTTATCTGGTTAAGAGAACTTCAAGCAACAAAACATCACCTGTAGACATCACCAACATGGGTCTCATTTATAATGCACATTTTTACCTTCCTCACTAGAAATGGATAGCACAAATGGCACTCACATGGTGATGCAGGTATCCCTCCTATTTTTAAGCAGCATCATCTGCGTTTTTTAGAATATCAGTATTTAGACAGATTTCAATATGTATAACATTTATTAACTGTAACGTTAGCTCTGATATTTCAGTTTAATCAGTGTTACTACAGACAAGTAAAGTAATTCTCTTGTACTCACACATAAACAGTATTATCTTTCCCTTTCCAAAAGGTACCAATTCATGATCTAAGGCACTTGGGGAATAATTTCATCTCTGTGTGGGGAGGCAGATGAAAAAAATCTAGTGAAGTCTCTGAGATACTCCATTTAAAGATTAAATAATACATAAATTACAGATGAGGCCACAGAGAAGGAGCCCTCTGGAGACTGCTGGATGTTTCAATACTAGCTCTTAATAAAAGCCAAAGAGATGTGTTTTCTGCCTGTAAAACTCCAGTTGGTTCAGGAACAGGACGATGAGCCCCTGAAGTGTTGAGTCTTTCCATGAAGGGTGATAGGAGGTGACCAAAATGCTCAGTAAATCCTTCTCAGGCCAAGAAGTAACTGTGTTTAATAATCAGAGGGATCCAGTTTCATTCTATGCTGCCAAGCGCTGACTTCCCTGAAAAGTGACGGTTCTCAAAGGGCAGCACAAATTTCCCCTGAGGAGTAGAATTTTAAGTAGGGGCACATCTGGCAAACGAACTCCCCACAGGGCCTCAGGATAAATTCAGGGCCTTTGAATGGCCCTGCATAGCACTTTTTGGCAGCATTCGCAAGCCCTCAGTGAGGCCCAAAGTGGGCAGAGAGAGTAAACCCAGAATGGACAAGGTACCCCTGGTCCCTTTAAGAGCCAGTCATCTTGATGTGGGGAAAGTCAGCCACCTGGGCTGCTGCAGGTGAACCCCCTGCCCCACAGGATCCAGCACAATACAGGGCCCAGGAAATGACGGTTAGACATAGGCACATTTTCTAAGAAGTTGTCCAAAACCCTCAAAAACACATGAGGGCTTTATTTCTAAGTTAGTAAATCTACGCCTTTTACCTTCCTTTCCGCTAAGTTAATACCTTCATGTCACTCTCAAAAAAACAGCTGTTTCTGAAGCTACAGTTTACTCTGCTTATATCTCGCACTCTGCTTAACATTGCTTGTCAACTGTGGTACAGGACCAGACACAATTCAAGGAAAAGAGAAGAAGAAAATTGAATACGAAATTCAGGGTCACTTCATTTAAAATTTTACTTGTCTGAAAACAGAAACAGTCATTAGACTACATAATAGAAATGCAGCTGGGATTTTTCTTTGCCCCAAAAAGGACAAAGCAACTGGTCAGATCGTCTCTTTGAGGATGTCAGTACATCTTTATACCTGATATTTATTTAGAATTTAGGATGTTGCAAGTGCTGAAAAGAGTAACTGATAATCTCCAAAACAAACCCATAATTTTGTATTATGTTACATTATCTCAATTTTCAAGCAGATGACTGAGGCTCAAGAAGTGGAATAACTAGTCCGTGGTCACACAGCAAGAACATGGCTGAATTAGGACATGGTATTTGCTTCCAAATTCCATGTGTAAGTGATCATGATTACCCTTACAAAGCTCTGCATCCAGAGGGAGATTAGACTACAGGGGATGGCTTAGGCCCTAGGACCCCCCTGTTGCTCTGACAATGCCAATTATCAGGGAAGGGCCTAGCAATGCGTTCCCATGTGTCTCCAGTTTTGTAATATTTGAAAAAGTAGGAAATAAGTTCAGTGTCACTACTCTGAAAATGCAACATCCAAAACTCTCCAAAATCTGAAACATTTTGAGCATCAACATGACACAACAAGTAGAATATCCTATACCTGACCTCATGTAACATGTTGCTGTCAAAATGTAGTCAAAATTTTGTTTCATGCACAAAATTATTCATGCTATTCTGTAAAATTACCTTCAGGCCATGCATATAAGGTGTAATCTCATGTTTAGACTTGGGTCCCATCCCCAAGATATCTCATTATCTATAGGCAAATATTCTCAAATCAGAAAAAAGTCAGAAATCCAAAACACTTCTAGTCCCAAGCATTTCAGATAAGGAACACTTAATCTTTACTTAAATGGAATCAATTCAGAGCACTGTTCCACCCAACTTCCTGTTAGTCACACTTTCTCTTGTAACTACTGCTGTAGGAACTGCTATCAGAAATTTTAAGAAGCTAAGTTTTGGGTATGTTTGGTTTGAGTTTAGTGAGATATTTTCCCACAGTCTAGTGTCACTTCCATGCATAGAGAACTTATTGCTGGCTGCCAGGGTGGAACGATTTTAACCACCTGGTGGGCTAACTCACCTGGTCTCACACCACAGAGGTGCACAGGTGAGGTTGTGTCATGGGCAGTACATGTGCTGCAGTCCTGGCATTGGAAGTATGCGGTAGTAGAGGAGAAACGAGGTTTGAAACAAACCAATAGGAAGCCAGCCATAGAAAAAAATCTTCCAAATCTTCCACCTCACAAAAGAAACGTGGAAGGGTTTCCTTAAACTTGACAATAGGGACTGGGCATGGTGGCTCACACCTGTAATCCCAGCACTTTGAGAGACTGAGGCATGAGGATTGCTTGAGCCCAAGACTTGGAGACGAGCTTGGGCAATGTGGCGAAACCCCATTTCTATAGAAAATTTAAAAATTAGCCAGGTGTGGTGGCATGTTCCTATAGTCTCAGCTACTTAGGAGGCTGAAGCGGGAGGATCAGTTGAGCCCAGGAGGTTGAGGCTGCAGTGAGCTGCGTTCATGCCACTGCGCTCCACCCCTAACAAAACAGAAATTACTTTTATAAAAAAAAAAAAAAAAAAAAAAAAAAGGACAATAGTTTTAAATTTACAACACATTACCAATGATGAGAAACCAATAGAAAACTTTCAATCAACAAGACAAGAGGCAATTTGAAATAATCTTTCTCTTCTCTCCATGGGATATTAAATTCAAATTACCATATGAGGAGAGGATCAAAGAGTAGCCAAAAAAGGCAGGAGAAAATCATTATGGAACTGTGTGCAAGGCAGTTGATAGTATATGTGTGTGGGTGTGTGATTTTGTTCTGTTGTTTTTTTCATTTTTTTAGTATATTTTATTATAATTTTTCTCATTAAATAAATATTCATTTTCATACTTGATTTTACATTCACAATTTCATATTCTTTTCATTAAAGTAGAACCTTTGAAATTGCATACAGTTCAAGTCTTAGAAAGCCTGGATCTGCAATGCTTGCGTGTAACCAGAGGGAAAAAGCCTTCCCCCTGCATCTGCCAAGAATATATCCATGCCCCTCCTATTTCCTGTAGTTAAATCCATGTCTGTCATTGTCAAATTCCAATGAGGTTTAGAATTTCTTGGGAATGAACATTAGTGCATCTGACAGTTATGCCCAGAACTCGGAATCAGGAGAAGGTGGGCTTCTCAGGCCCAGCTATTTGTCTTATGAAAGTTGTAACTAATATTTCCCTTCTTACTTTGACCACAAGAAAATGTAGAGCCGAGTTGGAGCAGCGTAGCAATTGTACAAACTCATATATGTTACACTTCTATGAGCCTATCCTCCTCCCACATCATCACCCCCAACTCCATCTCCAGCTTTATTAATTTTTTTGTCCTCCATTTATCTAGGCTGCAATTCCACCAGTTATTTTTTTCGGATGCATTTTTGGTTTTGTTGGCTGACTCAAGTTCTTTACTGAATTATATTCATTAAAAATTCAAATAATTTAAATAGCATGTCTAATATACACCAGCATCCTTATTTTTATGATGGGAAGATGAACTTTATTAAATGAAAGGATAGGCAAATAAGACCTAAAAGTTCTGAGTCATTTTCATTTTGCTGAAATTTGAGGCCTGTTGTTAACCATTCCATGGGCAAGAGTCACTGGATCGGGAGATGGAAAAGCGGCAAGGAGGAATTCAAGGGAGAGCAGTGGGCATTTCTTCAGCTATCTTTTCATATGCTTGACAGCTAGCGATTTCCTCTGGCTTTATGCACGCACTTCCCAAATGTGGCTCCTGTTTCACCTTTGAGATTTCATTTGGCTGCAGCATCCATCCTGTCCCGATGCAGAATCATTTGGTAGAAATTTAAAAGCATGAGATACTTGCGGAGAGCTCCCTGCTCACAAATGGCTATGGTTGGTGGCACAGCTATAGTGACCACAAAGGCACATCAGACACATTGAGCCTTTACGTTGCTGTTTGCAGGAAAGAAAATCCTGTTGACAAGGGATGTAAACCACAAAACCTTAGAAAGCAAAGTGACAGAGTTAAGAGATGCTTAGTGATTTCCAATCAGAACAGGAAATGCAAATCCCAGAGATTTTGGTGGAAAGTTTTATCACCTTCCCAGGAAATCCAGGGCTAAAATCAATTAATAGGAAATGAAAGTGAAAGCTGAGAATGTGTTTTCCTTGACCAACCCCTAAGGAAGTGTGGAAAATATCAAGTATTCAATAAACAGTGTTGGAATAACTGGGTGACCATGTGGAAAAATATTAAGTGGTATCCACTTTTCATGCAATACATAATACACCACGATGAATTCAAACAAACAAATAAGGATTTAAACACATCAAATTGAAACTACAAAAGTTCTAGAAGAAAACGTTGAAAAATTATTTAAAATTTAGAGTGTATAAAAGAAAAAAATAGTAATTGGACTACATAAAAAGCTTCCATGTGGTAAATAAATAAATAACAATGATAACAAAAAGAAAATTCAAAAGACTAACAATATTCTGTGGAAAATATTGGCACTGTCCAATGCAAAGGGTAATCTCTTTGATATATAAAACTCCTACAAATCAACAAGAAAGACACAGATCAACAATTCAGTTTTTAACGTGGAAAAATTATATGACTAGCAGTTAACAGAAAAGGAAAACAAATGCCTCTAAAATATTTGAAAAGATACACAGCCTCATACAGGATACAGAAAAATACAATTTTTAATTATTCTGTGTTACCATTTTTCACCTAACAGGTTGGCAAAAATCCCAAAGTTTGCCAAAGCACTGCAGCAACAAGGCTATAGAGAAGTTGGAACTCTAATACATTGCTGACAAGTATAGAAATTGACCCAAGACCCATGGAGGCCAACCTGGCAATATTTAGCAAAATCACACACACACATACAAATCCTTTTAACCAGTAATTCTATTTTTAGGTATGTACCTTAAATATATTTCACACTTGTGAATTAATATACGGCCAAAGTCATTTATTCAATAATGTTTTCAACAGCAGAAGATTGGAAACAGCTTAAATGTCCATCAGTTGGGTACTGGTAAAATAAATCATGCTCTATTCACTCAAAGGAAAGCATTGTACTTGTAAACAAACAAAAAACCTGTAGCAATATGCCTGTAAAAAAAGAATCAGGAAGTTCTTTCTGAACTAATATGAAAATTACTACAAGAATAATGGTGAAAAGGCCATGGAATATTATGCAGCCATATGAAAGGAATAAAATCATGTCCTTTGCAGCAACATGGATGGAGCTGGAGGCCATTTTCCTAAGCAAATTAATACCAGAACAGAAAACCAAATACTGCATGTTCTCACTTGGGAGAACTAAATGGGAGCTAAATGTTGAGTACACATGAATATACAGATGGCAACAATAGACCCTGGGGACTCCTAGAGGAGGAAAGGAGGGGACAGGGGCAAGGGTTGCAAAGCTAAATATTGGGTACTATGCTCACTGCCTAGTTAATGAGACCCATCGTAGCCCAAACTTCAGCACCACACAATATAATCATGTAAGAAACCTGAACATATACCCCCGAATCTAAAATAACCATTGAAATCATTTAAAAATTAAAAAATTTTGTAAAAGTATATCGTTGAAAGGGAGGTTAAGGAATATGCATTCCAATTTATTTGGTTTAAAGAACTGTATATGAGAAAATAACAACATTAGGCTTCTCTTCAGGCAAGGAGGAAGTGAGGATTAAACACAAAAGAGTCACTCTCTGTGGGTGAGAACCAGAACTTTCACTATATAATAGTTTTGTTCAAATTTTTGAACCACATGAAATGTATAATATAATCAAATAGTTTAACAATCAAAACAAATTTAACCTAATGATTTTTTTTAAAATATATGTAACTGAGATCAAATACACACCACACACACACACACACACACACACACACACACATAATCAAAAAAACATTGGTGGTCTTATTAGTTAGCCAAGTGGTCTAGTTAGAAGCCATGCACTGAGAGACTCAGGTTTGTGTCCCAACCTAGGCACAACAGCTCCACACTCCTAACTACATTGCCCTTGCCTACTGGAGGAAATGGTTGGTGTAAGGCCTTTGCTGCTCCTAGAGAAGACTACAAAGATAAGCAAGCAGCTCTTAATATTATGGGTCTGACGATAAGCCCTTCACCTGTACAATGTGAAATAAAAATTAATCCTCAAAGCAACTCTTTTTATAAGGGACAGATGTGAGGCTCAGATCAATTTCATGCTTTCCACAACAAAGAACATAGAACGGACAATTGATAGCAGATAAAATATAAAAGGTTACTAAGTAAATATGAAATGCTCTTCCACCTTCTCCACTCTGCCCTGGCTAGGGCAGAGCTGAGGCTGCCTCTCCAGGGAACTGGCAAGAACTGGGGTGGCCTGTGTTGAGACCTCCACATAGCACCCAGCAGCTAAGGGGAGACAGCAGAAGGAAGATCACTGCTTGGAAACCAGACCTGGAATGGAGGGCTCTACCAAGCGCAATGACTACAGCCCCACTTCAGATTGTGAAGCCTATATCCCCCTATGACAACAAGCAAATGCTACCTGTGATCCAAGTGCCCAACATCTTCTCCCAACGCAGAGGAGGTTGGCCTGCAAGGGGACTGGCTTCCTGAACTGAGTAAGGAGAGCCAGGGATGAAGCTAACAGCTACATTCTGGCACAGTTCTCAAATCTCTGCTGTGTCCACTGACTCTCAAGTCTGCTAGTCCTTGTGTGGCCTGCTCACTAGCCAAGAGTTCTACGGACACAGGGATGCAGAAAGCAGACCATGGTGAAAGGCTAGCAAAGAAATGCATTTTTTTCCTATAGCTACAACAAATTGTGGTATTGGCAGCTGAAATCATTATCTGGTTAAAAACAAACAGCAAATTTGACAACAAAATGCATTACTTTCCACTGTAATAGGAAAGGGTCCCATATCAGCACAAACATCCACCTTCCTCTCCACTTCTCCAGCCTAATGTATACTTACAGCTGGGCACCTTCTCCTTTGACCTACCAATCATGCCCTCTGCCCTAATAAGTGGGCATCTAAATCAGGGAGGTGGGGATGTTCCCAGAATCGGCACTTGGCAGAGGTCAACTCTGCAAAAACCTGGGGTCCACTATCTCCCCTGGGCCCTCCTTTCTTCCAGCCTACAATGTTTCCAAGAGAGCTTTGCCTACCTCCAGCCTACTGTCCACTCAAAAAAAATCCATTCACATCTGGTAGGAGTCCCCACAATGCCTGTCAACTTTGCTGAACATTGCAATCCTTGGAAGACTTTAAAATAGACTGATGCCTGGCTCCCACACCCAGACTTATGATTTAAGTGGGATTGGGTAGGACCTGGGCACTGGGATTTTTAAGAATTCCTGGGGGATTCTAATACACAGTAGAGACTGGAGACCCATGTCATATTGTCTTGTTTTGTTTCTTTGAAGTTCTCATAATCTGTCTTCATAGAAATTATAATCTAATGGAGAAAACAGTCATGATTCATATAAAAGGAAATGACCAAATTACTTACTTTTTGTCTACTAAATAGACTTCTCAACTGGTCATAGCTCAGGATAGGAGGATTAACTGACCATGGGACTCTCCCAGTTTTAACAGTGAAAATTTTACCTCCCAGAAAACTCCTTAGTCCTGGGCAAATGAGGAATGTTGGCTACCATAATCCAGGACACCGCATCACTCAGCAGTGATAGACAGGCATTCAGCAATCATCAGACACTCTTGTATATGGAAATTGAGCCTGAATTAAAACTACGGGATGATATTGAGTAAAGAATAAATCCACACCCTAAATGTATTTCTGTACATGGTCTGTCATCTCAAGACTCATTAATTTAACCAATTCTTGGGCATCTTGGTGCCAGGTTCTGTTGTCTGTGGGGTCTGTTAGAAGACATTATGTCCTGTTGTAGAATTCGAGAGATGAATAAAGAAAAGACAGAAGCTGGAATCAATGGGATTAGGGATACCATGAAGGAGAAAAGGGGTTCTGAGGACCACACACAGGAAACATTGGCACTGGCCTTGGAGGGGCCCTGGAGGTGTCAGAGCAACTGTGACAGCTCAGGTGCATGAGATGAACCCACGTCTGGCACACCTGCTAAACAAGCAGAAACCCCAGTGGGAATCATGGTGGGGAGCAGGGCCATGCGGTGACAAAGTGAGGAAAGGTGGCTCAGCAAGGAAGAGGGAGACCAGAGCAGGGGTTGAGAGGTGGGGACAGCATTGCATGAAGTGTCACTGGGGATGAAATGCCACTCCAGGGCTAGACTGTCAGGAACCATGTGGTATTCAACCCCAAAAAATTCACTGTGTTTCCCTTTCTGCTCATCATTATAGAGCCCCAAGATAGTGTGATGAGAAGAAAGATAGAGTTCCTGACCTTAGAAAACTCACTTTCTAGTGCATGGAAAGAGGGATACCCCTAAGAAACAATTTCAGGGCAAGGGGACAAGTTTGACCTGTGTGCTGTGCGGACGGTTTGGATTTTAACTTACACTCAATAGAAAACCAAGGATTCCAAGTAGTAAAAAGACCGTAGCAAGGTGTTTTAGAAAAACTTCTGAGATGGACAAAGTAAATGAAAAGCCTTCAAAACTGAGACCTACCAGATATAGCTGGGAAGAGTGTAGAACAAAGACAACATCTCCAGGAAATAATAACATTTAGAGGAGGATGAAGGAGAAGAAAGCAGCTACGACAGAAGCAGCCAAGTCTTTAAACAAGAAACTGTTCTAGAACTGATTTAAGTTGTCATTTTTCAAAATGTCTTTTCTTTCTTCCTGCTGTTCATATAACCAAGCTGCCATTGGAGAAAAGTTGGGTGAAAAAGCTTCGCTGCCTTTCAAGGAAGGGAAATGTAGCTCGGAAGCCCTAGCCCGGGAGGACCTTGTCGAATTTGCTGGTGTTTCTCACTCTACGAAGGCCTCCAGGCAAGCACATAAAGCATATCAAATGGAAACAAGACTCAATTTGTGTTCCCCTGCTTCACTCTATTGGAAAAATCCAAAATCTGCCTTAGGAGAGTGAAATCTCTCTAACTCGATGGGAGTCTTCTCAGTTCTCCTGCCAGGGTTTCATCCCTGCCATGTGGTGCAGGCATCAGACGCTCCCTGAGCACCCACTGGCTGCTGCATGCCAGGCAGACATGTGCTCCCGGCAGACATCACCACTCCTAGATGTTTCAGGAGGACAGAGACTAAGGGAACAAGAAACTTTGCAAATCAGAAAGGATAGGCTCAACTGCTCCTCTCCCTGACCAGGCTGGGCTTTTCTATTTTAATCAAAATATGTTGAATACCAGAAAGATTGGACAGCATTTGACAGCATTATCCACTCTACAAGCAGAAATGTGATAAGGTTAATTACATCGTCTAAAGAGGTCCTAACTGCCCCTTCCAGGAATGTTCTATCAGTTTGCCCCCGAGTGAGCAGTCGCTAATACCTCCTAATCTCACACAACAGGCACTGGCAATGCAGCCCTGTGGAGATGAGGATGGAAAGGGAAAAGGAAAGTTACACATGGAAATGGTGGGAGGTTTCGACAAAGGCACCATGTGCAGGGAGGCAGTCCTTTGCATTTGGACCTAGTTGGCTTTGCATACTAGCAGAGTCTGTGGGATGATGGACAGATGCCTGCCAAGGAATGGGAAGGGGCAAATGACTAGCGCAGGTGTAGCACTGTGCAAATTCTCCATCCCATGTTCTCTCCAGGCACTAGCCCATGTTGTGTACTCCCATAAGACTCAGCAGTGCCAGGTCAAGATTGAATGAAACAAAAGGGGCAGAGCAGCTCTGCCTCACGCCATGCTCAGCATTGGGAGGACATCTTGAGATCTTTGTCTAACCCCAGCCCTAGAGCCTCAGAGCAAATTTGCCAGAGGAGAGGAGGATGTGCAAGGCCATTGGCCACTCAGAGCCTTGCTGCCTTGGGCACTGCAGCCAGACAGACCAGTGCCACAGCCACCAGCAGCTGGGATTCAGAACATGTCCAGATGCAACTGCTACCACATCCCCCCACAGATCCACAAACCTAGGCCTACCTGGAGGAGGTGGAGGAGGAAGCAGGGGCTAGAGCAAGAAGAACTGGTGTAATGTGGTGTTACAGAGAGCCCTGTTTCTCATCCTGCACCACCAGGGAAAAGTCCTGTTTCTCCTAATTACTATTCATGTAACGTGGAGCACATTACTTAACCTAACTCAGACTCAGCTCCCTCATCACTAGAATATGGATGATAATCCCTCCTCTGAGGCTGCTGCTCACCAGTACTGAGTGAATGTTTGCAAAGTGCCTGGCACAGCACAGGCCTGAAACGAGGGTAGTTATGCCAATGGCACTTCTGAACCAACTTCCTGAACACCTAGCCTGGAGGCAGATAGTACGGGTCAGACCCTATTTCTACTCTGCCACACTGTAGGATCCTGGGTGAGCTACACCTCCTTTCTGTAAAATGGGGCCAATATCAGTGTTTAATCATGGAATCAAAGTCCCAGTGGTGTTCTGAGGATTAAATTAGTCATTTGATGCAAAGTCATTCGAAAAAATTCCTGGCACATAGTAAGTGCTTTATAAATAGTTGTTGCTATTATAATTTACAGAATGTGTGGTATTATAAAGAGAGACAAAAAAAGCCCTGCTTGGCCCAGGGGTATGTCCATGGTGGACACCAGAGTGCTTGGAAACCCAGCTGCCAAAGGAAGGCCAAGCAGGCACCAGGCTCAGGAGCTCACTCCTGGTAGAGAATGATTTGCTCTATCAGAGGAAGTTTCCTCCAATCCCTACAGAGCTTTGGAGGGCTTGCCTGGTCTCTCCATCAAGAAGGGGAGATGAAGTAGGTGCTCCTAGGATTAAAAGCTGGCATTTGAATATCTGCTCACAGATGGAAAGTAAAAGTAGCAGAACCCAATTTAAAAAAAAATCAATATCAAATTAAGGATAATTTTTCCTCTGCTAGAAGGATACTAAAGTTAATTCCCCTGGACTCCTGAGTCATAATGTCATTTAGGGAAGAACATTCCCATTCAAATATTGAGACACCGCTGCGTGTTCCCACTATGCCACATAAGCACGATTAGCTCCGTCTGAAATTAATCCTTTGTTCCCTGAAATCCATCCAGTTACTCTTTTGTAGTATGTCTCCGACAAATGAATAATCTACTTTTGTATAATACAACATTATCGATTACATGAGCTGCAATATAGCAGTGGCTGGCCAGCTCCAAATGTGTGGTTGAGACGATAAAATGACCGTGCAATGCTGGAGAGTAGGTAACAAGTGGGTGACTCCGGGTCAAACTTTCAGGGGACCAGGGCGTGTGGCTCAGAAAATGCTAACTCATTTCCTCAAGCCTCTGGAGCAAAATCTGTATTTAACGAACACCTATTATGTGGCTGGCTTCACACTCGGCATTTTACACAGAGGATTGTGCTATGTAAGCCTGTGAAGTAAATGTCATGGTCTCCATTTTCCAGTGAAGAAACAGAGATATATTGTACATTAAAACAAATGAATAAACAAACAAAAAACCTAGTTCAAGATCACACAGTCGTAACTTGTTGGGCCTGAATTTATATGCAGAAATGTCTGGGCTTAGAAGCCATAATCTTAACACTAGATCCTGACAAGCTCTTACAGACCTCAGTGGTTATTTAGGAAGCCAGGAATTCTCAATAGTTTAACATTGGTTTGGCCTACTTTTGTTAGTCTTTTGTCTCAAAATTCATCTTCCTAGAGGCAAAAAAATTAATTACAATAAATCCAAATTAATGTTCTCATAAGAATTTTATAATATTTTTAAGTTAAAAAGCCAGCCAGGTCGAGAAGCCACTACAATTAGCACAAAATGACAATAACAGCAATAATACCAATTACAACAGTTGACAACTAACCCTCAGGCCAAAAATGTGAGTGCGCATGCATGCACACACACACACACACACACACACACACTCTCACACAGTAATCTGAATCCACATTGTAACATCATGCAAGGAAATGTTTGGAATATTGACAATCAACATCTTTTATGAGATCTCCATAGGATAGGCAGTATTATTGTCTATTGACAGCCTGAAAACAGAATTTCTTCATTTATTCAACAAGTGTTTATCAAGCATGCCAGCCCCTGTTCTAAACCTTGGGGACCCAGCAATAAACAAAAGTAAAAATCACTGCTGTCTTCTATTTTGTGAAGGCAGACTAATACAGGTGCTATATGGGACGAACAATGGGAAGTGCTTGGGTTGAAATGTTAAGTAAAGTGAACAAAAAAGCCTCATGGAAAAGGAGATGTTTGAGTAGAACCCTGAAAGATTGAGGGGCATAAGCCAAATGTATATCAGGAGAAGGGCATTCCAGGCTAAGGGAGCAGTGAGTGCAAAGGCCCTGAGTTAGGTACATGTTTAGCGGGCATAAAATGAGTGCAATACTGCCATGGCAGCTGCTGTGGAACCAGGGATATCACGAGGGACTGGTCACACAGGCCTCAGGGACTAGTCTAGAAAATATTAAAGTACAAGTCAGTGTACGGGTTCATCTAAATCTTCCTCCAGGAGGAATTTTGGGTAGCTGACCAGGTTAATTGCAACAGAAAAACACACATTGACATGGGATCAAAAGAAGAAAGAAAATGAATATGGATGGAAATAAAGTCCAGCCAGAATGGCACTAGAAATACCTAAACAGATGATCTCCATGTTTCAAACAGGTGGGCTTCACTTTTCTTCTTAACCTCCTAGGAGTCAGAGTCAGCACAAACAGGGAAACACTGTTCATCACCAAATGCACCATCCCCAGAGAATAAATGCCAACAACTCAATCTGAGGGATTAAAACTGTTTTTGGCATTGTAATCAGAAAAGACTGTCTCCCAGGGGATCATAAATCCAGCCTCTGTGAAGCAAAGTGGACAACAGCATCACTAGCAGCACGCTTGCAATGAATGTAACGAGAAAGCTTCCCAGATCCTGTCTCTTAAGTGGTAAAGCGCAAAGTGTTCAAACCGGTTCTGCCAAGGGCGCAGAGAGGGCTGGGCGTCTGAGGGCAGCACCCTCCAACAGGGAGACTGGCCACACACAGATTTATAATATCTAGAAGCGGGGCAAGACCTCTCATCCTTCATGTAATCCTCACCAAATGGAGTTCCTTGAACCTGATTTTATGGACAGAAAGAGTGACAGTGAGCTCAGGACTGTCCTGGCACTGCCCAGAAACCCACTGAATATAGCTCTTGTGATTACCAGTGGAGGAGTAACCTCTGAGGCTTCACAGAAAATAAACCGGAATGGAGATGACATATCTTTGTGGAAGCCAAGGATCTTGCCAAAAACACATTGCCCTTGTGTCATGAGGTGAGCTGATTACCATTGGTGGGGACAGGGATCACTTTAGAAAACTGCCACAAGTCTGCTTCAGTGCACAGACAAATAGGCAATCAGGGACCTGCCCAAAGCTCCCTCTCATCCAGCATGGCCAGAATTGTTTTACTCCAAAGAATATATAACGCTGTTGTTACCAGAGGCCTATTTGAGCCAAAATAAAACTTCCCAAGAGCACTCAGAAAACAGTAGTCTTTGAGATAGCCTGGCCACTCCCAGGATATGGCATGTCATTTGGGGGTTATTGGCTATCTGAGGGTTTGGAGATGTCCCTGGCATCAGGGGGCCAAGGGCCTTTTAAGAACAAGAACATGTAATATTCAGCTTCCTGGTGATTTCCTAGGTGGGGCTGTGATGTAACTGCTCTCCAATGTGCCAAACCTTCAGCAAAATTTGCTATATATATATATATATATATATATATGGAGCTGGGGAACATCTAGCAAAGCAAATAATGTAAATTTAAGAAAACTGAAACATGGACCTTCTCTTGACAGAATTATTTTGAACGTTAAGTATCTAAATAGGAATTGTCTAGCTCAAGATGCTAAAAGCATGCCAGATATAAATTAAAGAACTTTTACTCTCATCTCAATGGCGGGGTCTTTGCTCATCTCTCTGAGGCTCTTACTACATAAACCAATCCTCAAGCCCATAAACATGCATGCCAACTCCACAGCATGCACCTCAGGTGTGTCCATGGAGGCTAATGGGTAGCATAAACTTCTAGACAGAGGATTGGGGCCACAGAAGACAATGAGTTAAGGGAGTTCCTCCTAGGGGATGGAACTAGAGTCTGCCTGGGGCACTCTGTCCACCACCAGGGCTCAAGTGTTCATGGGGCTTCTCAGGAATTCACCATCACTCTGAATGATGGCCGTGCATCTCTCTTTCCCCTTTCTCCCAAGTGGGATGCTTACTGCATTTATCCTGTCCCAATTCTAGGACTGTGTCTAGGCTACTTTTGGAGGGAGGACTTCAGACAACCATGGGCATCAGTTTGCTTGTTTAAGCACCTGAGTCACAGTACAGCAAGAAGCCTTCAAGCTTCCAGAGTCCAGAGGTTCTGTGCTTTTGAATGGATCCAGAGGTTGAGTGGGAATTGAAGGCTGTCTGCTTTAAGGACAAGGTGAACATGCTCTATATGAGGAAAAATCAATGAAACATCTGGTAAACACAAGGGCTAACTATGGAAGAGTATTTTTGCTGATTATCGAGATTTCTTTTTTTTCTCTAAGCACACACTTGGACTGCATTTTCAGACTCACTTTCCTGTCTCCATGACCATGTGACTGAGTTCTGCTCAATGAGATGTGACAGGTGACACTTCTAAGTCTGGCTACACAATTGCAGAGGAGATTCCCAATGCTCTCCCTTGTCTATAAACAGCATATTGTCACCCAGCACAGCTTCTGGACTAGTCATTTGATCTGGGGCCTGGCCTGACTGAGAGGACCATGTACACACACACATTCGTGCACCCTAGCAATCAGGAACACTCATTTTGGATTTTACATGAATGAAAAATAAACTGGAACAGGGTGGAAACGCTTTTAAACTTACGGGCTAAATATTCAGGTAAGGAATTCACTATGCTGATCTCTGAACACCCCAAACCTTCACTGAAGTTATGCTGTTGCAGCAGCCCTGGGTTAGAAGCCCCTTTGCAAATCAAAGGAAAAGAGTCTAGTTCCACAGTCGTTCAGAGCAAAGCAGAGAAAAGAGACCCACAGCAGAAAGCAAAATGATCACGGGATGAATTCCATGGATGCAGAAACAGACAAGAAAGGTGGAGACTGGGAGGGGGCTTCTCTGAGAATGACCACAGCTCTGCAATGGAGCAGGGCAGGCTTTGGGCTCCCTTCTACCAACTGGATGAAAACTCAAGCCATTTTTAAATATTGAAGGGAGCATGACTTCTGGAGTCTAAGGCTTCTAGGTGAGACTGAAATATCTGTCTCCTCCAGTCCTCAAGGACAGGGGCACTGACTTCTTTTTTTCAGTGTTCCAGGGACCTAGTAAATTCAGTAAAGGAGTCTCATTGGACTTTATAATGAAGCCCTGGCAATAAATCGTTTACACCCTACTTTACCACCACAGTCATCTCTACCTGCAGACTCCCAAACCTAGAATCAGGGAATTTATGTGGCTCAGAATAAGACTGAAGACAGACTGGCTCTCCTCCACTGGAAGAAAAGGCAACAATGGCCCCAACATGTATTAGACAAATGCACACACACATATACACACCCACACCCTACACACCCCCACAGACACACACACATCACACACACACACCACAGACACATACACACATGTGTATACACCATGCCACACACAACATACACACTACACAGACTCAAGTACATATCCTATACACATGCACATCCACATACCACACACACACCATAGATACATACACACCATAGACACACACATGCACACATAATCTCTAGCCTGGCTACATCATGCTGTGTAAAATGAGTTTTTATGTTATTCCCACAAGGCAGTGAGACCTGATTCATGAATAGAAAGCTGCCTGAATCAGCAGCCAGCCTAAGTGACATGATATGATTTTAGTGTGATTTCTACATCATTCACCAAACACTCACTAGGCACCAACCACGTGCCAGACGCTTCACTTGGCATCTGATAAACCGGGTGCTGAGGGCATGACCCCTGTTCCCAAAGGGCTTTGTAGCAGCTGCCATACTGGCTTTAGGGTTCAAGATAACCCATTCCAAGGGAAGTCACTAAACTCTAGCATTGACGTGACAACCCCTGCTCTTTCCTGGTTGCTCGGTAGTCCACCAGGCATGCCAGATGCCACGGGGCAGCAAAGGGCTGGAGAGGCCACGTTGGAACCACGTGGGCCCGCAAGGAGTAGCTTTCTCCCAGACATCCCTTCCCACCCTGCTGATTCACCCAGGGGCTCATTTCTATCGGCAATCTCAGTAGTGCACATCCACATTTAGATAAGTGGCACTAAAATAAAATGGACTGTAATTATTATTATAGATTACAGTAATTACAGATGGGAAAAGGCCGATTAGATTAGCAGGCCCCACCCCCCACCAGGACCCAGCTGATAGGAAGGAGATTTGTGCAGAAGGCAATGAACCTGCTGTGAGTGTTAGATGCCACTATGGCCTCCCAGGACCCAAGTTGCAAAGGGCAGGGCATGGAGGAGGGCTGGTGGGAGGGAGCAGCTTTCAACCTGAAAATAAACCAGCCATTAAGAAATGAGGCCTCTCTCCAGCCCGCCTGGAGGTCACACCCATAAGAGCCGTGGCTGGGCTTGCCCCAGGGCCTGAGACTCCTTCTACCATGGAGAGGCTCCCCCTCTGCCCCCCAGCTGCCATCCACCATATCCCATCAATGCCTTGCAGCCCTGGTTGGAGCACAGCACCCACCAAAGACAACTGTGACATTGAGTGAGTTACTTATATGTTCTCTGAGCCTTGTTCCCATTGGTAGCTGAAGAGACCATTCCCATTCATGCAGTGTGGTGGTGAGATCACAGACAGAGCACGTCCAGGACAGTCCTGGAAGGGTTTGGTAAACGTGCCTGCCGCTACCCCTGCCCTGACCACGCCCAGGTTTCCAGCTGGGCCTGCTATCATCCTCATTGCCTGGATCTGAACACTGTCCTCAGGTCCATTTTGGCCATGGATTCTGCTTTGTCCTGAGTCTGCTATCTACCTGGACCCAGTTCACAAGAGGTCTTTGGGTGAGGCTAGTGGCCTGAGCAGCTCCTGCTATGTCCTGGGGCTGGGCACCACCTCCATGCTAGACGTGAAACATGTAGGCCTCATTCCTCTCACTCATCCCTCCCACAGGAACTGGAGCTCTGCTTTGAATCATGGGAGAAAACAGCAAGGGGCTGATGTCATGGGTATCTCCTGCCCAGCCAGCTCCATTTCCCTTCCAAGAACCTGCCCAACTCTGTGACATCCACTGCTTCTGTGACACACAGGACCACACATTTGTGTGGACCACAGTGGAGCCAGGTAAATCCTCAGCTCAGCACATTCCCAGTTGCATTCCCACCATCCCCCAGCCAGCCTAAATGGGTGGGTCTGCTGCCAAGCCCACCCTACCTTGCCCCTCTCTGCTGCTGTACCCTCTGCCACCGATAGCCAGGGGCCCCCATGCCACCTGCCACTCCCTGCTCCGGTTTCTTTCTACTCCCAATACTTCTGCTCCTGGGACTGAGAAGGTCCCCAGTGGCTCACAGAATCCATTTCCAAATCCCTCCCCAGGGTCTGGCCCTGGTTCCGCTCTCTGCTCTTTTTTCCTGTTACCCCTGCAAAATACTGAGCACATCACAAGGATCTGCTAAGTCATTGGTCACCCTCTGGAGCTATAAACTTCATTTAAAAAAAAAAAAAGAAAAAGAAGAAGTTATTTTGTCTTTTAATTACCTCTTAGCAGAATGTCTGACACACAGCAGACACCAATTAAGAGTCGATGAATGAGGGGGAAAAAAATCAGGAATTATTGACTGCCTAGATGCTTGCCAGCCTTTCCTTTCATGATTTGCTCTTTTTCAGTGGGAGAAACTTTTCTTATGGAATATGGTCGGGGCAGGGAGATGCAGTGAGCCTGGCCAGAAGAGGCAGACACTCATTGCAATGCTAGACAGAGACAAGGGTGGTGTTAAGCAGGTCCAGTGAGTCCAGAAGAAAGAAGAACATAGCAGATTGCAAAGGTGGCCTCCTTTTCCCTCTAGGGAGACACTTGAGCTGGAAATGAAGCATCTGAACTGAGCCCGAGAGCACAGGACACTCTAGGCTCTCGCAGGCTTACTGACCCCATGGAGAGACTGTCTTTATCAATGTAAGTAAACTAGCAGATTTTAAATCCCCTTTGGCCTCATCTCCCACCTGGTAGCCCTTCCTGCAAGGGTGAAAACCCCAAGGCTTGTCATGGAACTTGCACAGCCTACCTTGTGTTTTTAAGTCATTATCTCTGCTCCTGATATTCACCAGGAAAAATTGAATCCAACTTAAATGCTTTCCTGAAAATCTCCAAGTTGCTGCTGGGCCCATTTTTGTTTTTGGACTTAAATGTTTTCCACTTGGCTCCACCCTCTGCATAGAGAATCAAAGCACCGATGTGTTTGTGAGCCAAAAGCACCAGCAGTACTGCCCCCTTGCCCCAGGAATCAAGCCCCAACCCCATTCCCCACCATCATGGACTCTGAAGGCTAACACACCCAACACATCCAACCAACCTTGACCTGGGACCATCTGCAGCGATATAGAGCCTCAGAAAGGTGACCACTTGGCAGAGAATCTGGAGACCTCACCTCTCATGGGACAGATCTCACCAAAGGTAGCCTGTTTGCTGTCTACATCCTCCCACCATCCCCATTGTTCTCTCTCAAAGCCAATATATGATCAGATGAAAGTAGAATAAGTCATATCTGGGTCCTTCTGTACCACACAATGCCCATGGTCAGATCTCATGGGTGGAGGAGCTAGGCAAAGTCAATTTCCTCCATGTCCTAAGTGCACTATTGAATCCATCCTCTGGTCCTCTGTCTTGGGGACTCCTGTTTCCTACTGGTGAGTAAGTGGAGGCAATGACTGGATGGTTCCTGCATGTAGTTATTTACTCTGCAATCCTCAGAAAGACCAGAAGTTAAAAACTACTAGCCATGGACCCTTCTTAGAGGAAACACTTGGAGTCTGAGGACATCTCTCAGAGGATGGCTGGTTTCCTGCCCTTGGTTCTCTGTTCTAATCCTTATCCGCCAACACTTCAAGGGCTCCCTCAGGCCTGCAGGCTCCTATTTCAGCTTCCCCCGATTCTCATCAGAAGAGGCCATTCTGGACTGGAAAAGATGAAATCTCCCACTGAAATAGAGCCACCCTGACCCAGAGCCCACGTGGTCCTAATGAGCTCCCTCTGCTTTTGGAGGCAGGACCATGGACCCACCTACCTCACCTCCGCCTCTCAAGAATGTTGAGCCTTTCACTGGGCTAGTCTCAGAGACTCAGACTCTGGGGAAGAGGCCCTTGGAGCCCTGGGGCAGACACTATCACAGCCCTACAGACTTCCACGGGTCACTAGAGCACTCCAAGCTTTGTCACGCCTCCGTGCCTTTGCCCTTTCTTTTTCCTCTGCCTAGAACACCATTCCACTGACTATGTGTCTCTCTCTCTCAACCTTTAGGTTTCCATTTGTATATCAAGACATTACATAATACAACCCTGCCACCAGCACAGCTGCAGCCCCATCTTTATCAGAGCCCCTCTATTCCTACTGAGCATTTAATTATTATGTGTAAGCATGTTCTTTCTTTATGGTCCCCATTAAAGCAGGAATGAGTCTGTCTGCCCACTGTCCTATCTGTAACATCAACCAATGTGGCTGACCCAGAGTGGGGCTGGTGAAGATTTCTTAGCCAACCTCATGAATTTACTCCCCAGTGAAAGGCAAATCCTAATTGCTCCCACACACAAGTCATTACTCACAGATTTTTTTCAGGCCTGCATATCTGGGAAGGCTCGTCCTCTTCTGGGTCACTGATTTATTATTGCCTTAGGAAAATCTGGCACACTGAAATGGGACCTGTTTCCCTCCTCACCGTGGCTAGTTGGAAGTGCACAGGCACATATGGAGTGTCTGGAGCTCACCTCTAGCAACTAATCAAGTCCTTAGCAGATGAGTTGCTGAGCACCAGACTGCACAAGCCAGGAGGGCTTTCATCTGCACTGGAGATGTCAGCCCAAGTTAGGACTTGGCTGCAAAATAAAACTGGGCTAGAGAACTTGGGGTCGGCGGGAGGCAGGGTGGGCACATGCATTTGTATACGTAGCTTTCCACCAGCTTCATCTTGCCTCTCTGCCCTCATTATCTCTTTGCCCTGATTTCCCCCCATTTCTTGATTAACAGGAAAAATAAAAAAAGATACCTCCCATTGTACATTATTTCTGTAAACTGTCAATAATCCTTTTCTAGAAGGAGGCAGCGTATAAATAAGTAAATATAAATAAACAAATGAGCTTTGTTTTTTCCCAGGGTGCCCCCTCTACTTGGATTCAGATCATCTTCATGTCTATTTATGATCTATTTTCAAATTTCAGGATTCTGACTGTGTAAGCAGGAACTGCAGAGCTGGCTCTGGGGCTGAGACACCTGCCAAAGCCAACACTGCACTGAGCGCTGTTGTCTGTGTGCAGGCTGGTGCCCGCCCAGAGGGCCCCAGGGAAGATGCCAGAGCAGCCACAGAGTGGAGGGGACCTGTCAGCACTCCAGATCAGGCAGCACTATCCAGGAGAATCATGGATAATCCAGAGGTGTCTCTCTCTCCCTGGGTCTCAGCTTGAATTTATAGAAAATGGGAGCTTGGTATAAAGACTACCTCTGAGGGTGAAAATGGGTCTCAAAGCTCCCGGTGCAGTGCCCAGGTCCATGTATGTTTCCTATTATTAAACAACACTTCTGGGGACACAGGCAGGCTTCAGAGGATGCCCTCTCAGCTGTAGCTTTATGAATTCCTCTGCCACAATTAAAGCATCAAACACTTTCAGGTTTCACAGCTGAGAGGAAGGAATTAGTCTGGCTTCAGAACTGCCCATGGATGTCACAATCCCCCAGGAACCCAGGAGATTTGGGGGCCTCACAGTCAGGGTGGCAGAGGCCAAGAGCAGGGGGTGGGTCCTGAATATGCCCACACATGGCACAGTGACCTTATTCAATGCAAATCTACAGTCCAAACACAAGTACAGTTTGCAAGTCTGAGTGATTGGGCCCTGAGACCCTCTGGCTTCCCCCAGGCTGAAGAGCCCCAAGTTCTGCAGTGGCAGCACCTGCTCTCATGCCTCTTGGCATCTGCACCTGCTCTTCCATCTCCAGAGAGCCCTCTTTCTTTTCCTGACTCTGCATCTGGCTTCAGCTTAGATTTATTTTGTCTGGAAGCTTTTCCCAGTGGGCAATTCATCCTCCTCCAGCCAGGCTAGGACTGGGGCTGCATGTTTACACACCTCTCCCATCACAGCGCTCCAGCGTCACAGAGCCTGTCCAGCAAAGCGGATGAGGACCAGCCTGGAACATGGAAGGACAAGGCTGTGCCTCCCTTCGTCCCTTGCCATTCCCTAGCACCTAACCCCATGACTGACAGATACTAAGAACTCAATGAATATATATGGAACTGGAGAATGATTAAATGAGATGACACAGAGTCTGCCAAGTCCCAGCAGTCTGTCACTAGGCAATTGTCCTCAGGGGACATGGCTCCACACCCAGAGGCCATTTCAGGCCTTGGAAAAGGGAAACTGGAAAGAAACAAACCATGTCTGCATCTGTGAGACTGCAGGACAAACAGATGACAGGGGAGATTCAGAATGGGGAAAAAGGATGTTTCTATTAACATGAAGGACTGTCTGGGCAGAGGGGTCGGGTGGGGGGTGTGGAGTTCAGCCCCTGTCAGCACGAGGGACTAGGAGATGCTGGGGTCACTAGATTTGGGGCAGACCTGAGTCAGACCAGGAGCTGAGTCAGACCAGGAGCCTCCTAGTCAGGAGTCCTGAGTCAGACCAGGAGCCTCCTGGCAGGGAGTGGTCAGGCCCTTGGTCCCCCATTCTGCCTGGGTCAGCTGCATATGAGGATGGTCACCCCCTTGCTCCATGAGTAGGCATCTGAGACAGAGAACAGAGGTGGCTGACTGTGCGGGGCCTTGCAGCTTCTCAACCACCTGCTCCTCACAACCTCTCAATTGCCTCAATGAAGCCCTCATCCTGGCTGCACAGGGTCCTCTATCTCCAGCTCCTCCTTTCTTTGGAGTGAGGTTATCAGGAGACCAGGCACAGCCCCACTCCCTCTGAGGCAGAGTACAGAAAGTTGCTGGGCTTTGGTTCTAGGCTTCCAAAGGGCCTAGAGGCAGCACACTCTACTGCCCCCATGGTTATCTACTACTCTTCTAACCCTGCTTTCCCAGAGACAACGAGCAGCTTCACCCCAGCAATGGCCACCTACAGCGACAGAAGCACACCAGCCAGGCAGTGACACCCAACATCGATGCCCGTCTGGCAGCTCATGATTGAGCAGAACACAGATGTCCCCAGATAAGAGCATTGCAGGGAGCCCACGGATGACCTGACTGATGTCCCTGAAGAGTCCAGGACAGCCCCCAAAACCAACAGGAGGCCAAGCAAGGCAGAGACCGTGTTGTGGTTTCCAGCCACACCCAGGCCATGAAAGACAGCCCACGGTGAGATGGGGCACAGGAGCTGAGGGCAGAGGGCCAAAGCCCTGAGTAGGGCGATGTAGATCTTATAAGAATTTTCTGAAAACTCCCTCCCATTGTGAATCCTGAAAATTATGGAGAGATACACATGCAGGACAAAGTGAATCAATAACTCACCAATTCTCACAGAAGCCAAGGACGGCCCCAGTAAGCTCCTGACCTCGGTCCCCAGTCCCTCCCTACACTTTCTGAAACCGGGAGCCAGCTGTCTTTGAAGGTGAATGATAATCAGAAAGGAAGCAGCAATACATATATGAACAGAATGTCCCCAAAACATGAGTAAGGGAGGGAGAAGCCAGCATGGGGAGAAAAGGAACATCAGAAAAAGCAGATAAAGAGAATGTAAAAATCGATGACAAGGAATTGTCTCTTAGGAGAAAAAAAAATTAAGAGTTCAAATATTCTCCCCAGTCTCAAAAAAGTTACAGATAACATTGTCTCCTGAAGGAAAAAGAAATCTAAGAAGAGATACAAGAGTTCAGTGAAGAGATTATGAAACAACAGAGATGAAAAGCAAATAGTTCAGCTTAGGGAAGAGGCAAAGCCGAGGTCCCTGGGCTTTTCTGCAGGGGGCACAGATGAAGGGCTGGGCTGTGGTCCAGCGGGGAGGATGCAGCATCAGGAGTAAGAGAAGCAGGTGAGTCCCTGGGGCCCCGGGCAGGAGGCTAGGGAGCCAGCCCAAAAGAATGCCCTCACCTTAGGTTCTGGAAGCCTAAGCGTGCATTCATGACCTAGCACATAAGTTCTCTACCCAAGCTGGCCAAACCACAGAGCATGGCTTTCCCCAAATCCTCCTTCCACAGGCCTGGGACCTCAGCTTCCCTGAAACCATCATCCACTCTATTGAACAATCATGCCTCAACTGCCAGTGCCTCCAGAGATCAGCCTTGACACTTGATGTTCCTGCTGGTGGCAGCAGCCGCAGACGCAGCAGCGGGAAGAAACAAGCTGTAGCTGTCAGCTCTGAAATGCAGACAGTGTTGCCCCATCTCTGGATGATGCCACAGCACTTGGGGACTCAAATAAATCCTGTATTGGTATTTCCACCAGTGGAGGGAGTCCTGGCGAGGTGCCTTTCAATATTTTTAAAATGATTTTCCCTGTTGGCTCCACTTCATAAGTCATCAGACACTGGAAGCCAGAATCCTCTTTCTTGCTGGAATGATTTGTTCTCTGGCAGGGTACAGGGTTTATGACTGGAGGAATCCAGCTTGCGATCCAAGCTGAGAGGTGCTAAAGGCCTCAGGACCCTGGTCTCTCTCTCTCTCCACTCCTCACAATGCTGGCTAAATGAAGCGATCACTGCAACTCTGTCAAAGCACCAAGATTCACAGAGTAGGTTTAAAGCCAGGGCCACTCCAGACCTCTCAGGAAGCTGTGTTCCTCTCAAGCTCGAAGCTTCTTCCTCCTTGTACCCAGTGGAATGATGGAAATGACACCCAGAGTCCTGCAGGGAGGAGGCCACAACAACCCTGATTCTGAGTTCCTGTCCAATAACACCACACCAGAGTACCTACAGGGCTCTGAGAAGGTGGGCCAGCAAAGCAGACAGAGAAGGGTCAGCAGGGGCACCTGCCCATCACAATGATGGTAGCAAGGAGGGTGTGAAACATTTCAGATTAAGTCAGATGCCTATGCCAATGTCATCAGTACCTGCTTCAGGGCTCTGCCACAGCCTTGTCCCATCCCGCCCAAAGGAGCTTTCCATGATACAATGTCTGGCAAGTGCCACATGTTAGCTCCAGAGTGCAGGAATGCCTTTTGTCTGGAGCTCAACACTCTCAATGGGCTTTGAAGCCTTTCCAGGTCCAACTTCCATCTTCCTCTCCCAAAGGGTTCTGTGATCCAGCCATACAAAGCCCACTGCCTCAACCGAAAGCAACTCTTGGCACTTGGATATGCTCTCCTTGAGTGACATGCTGCAGGGACTCTGCTGGTGAGTCTTCTGCTGGGTCCTTAGCTTGCCCCCACCTGGCAGCTGCTGTCCATCCGGCAGCACAGGCATACTCTCCGCAATCAAGCTGCACCTGAACCTCCACTAATCAATCACTTTCTCTTCTGGAGTCTCTTACCCAGCTCCTCTTACATGCATTGTCTGCCACTGCTCTTGATTTTAAACTCTTGGAGACAAAGCCTGTATTTCTTCCCCATAACTTTATCCGCAGAACCCAGCCCAGGCCTGGAAGAAGGTCAGGGAAGATGTGACTAGAGGAATCCAGTTCTGCCCTTGGACCGACAGCTGTCATGTGAGTTTTCCAACCTCTTCAGTGCCTGATGGTCTCTGCAGGGCTCCACCATTTGGCATCCCTGCTATGCTCACTGATAGTAACTTTTATGAGGTATGGCACATATGAGACACTCCACAAATGATAGCTATTATCATCATAAAGGTCATGAAAACTATATGAAAAAATAAAAGGATTATTATGGTGGGAGTCAATCAACAGTGGGAAGGAAAACTCACTGGTCTTAGGTTGAATGATTTAAGCTGGTATTTTCTAAAGTGAGCCCTGCAGAGCAATCCTGGGATAGTCCTGAGTCCTACTGGGAATGACAACAACAACAAAAGCCCCGTGTTAAATGAACTTTGGAAGAAAAAAACTGGAGACAGCAGAAATTAAACAGATTTCTTTACTATAGCCTTTTAATATGCTAATGTGTATTATGAATCACGAGAAGATAGATTTCACATGCAGCATTTCCCATACTTAGTTCTCCCCAGGGCCTTTCCTTCCAGAAGCATCTCCTTGAAGGACTGCAGCTCCGAACACACTTTTGGAAATGCCAAATTAATCTCTCTGTCAGAACAGGTGTTTCAATGGATTGTTTTTACCCAAATGAAGGCTGTAGATTTTCCACTGCTGAGGTTATTTGGTTAGCCTCTACCCAGCCTGCCATAATGATCTAAATATCAACTCTGTCACCCATCATTTTAGCTACTTAATATGATCAGTAACCTAATCATTTATGTGATTTATAACGTCATAGGATAAAAACAAGCACAGCTATTTCCATCCCTGAGACTGAATCTCAGAGCATCAGTGCTAAAGAGAAAATGTGTGTCAGGCAATGAATGTTTTCAGGATCGTGTTCACAATAAAATCAAAAATGAATTTTATAAGTGTGTTTCTAATCATCTTCTTCAATGACAGCCAGTGACATCACACCAAAATATTTGATGAAATGGATCTCCATAGAGAAAAGTAATTCTCACGGGAGGAATCTTGCTGATTATAAATGTTAGTGTCCAAAGGACTGACAGATTGAATAGCTTTCGGGTAATCTACTAAAAGTGTTGTTTCTCTCAGTCTACCTTTGATGAGGGTTAAGTAATGGCAATCGCAAGTTCAAAGTTTTACTTCTAAGCCAGTGCCTGTGGTGTAGCCAGTAGTATTTACCACAGGGTGCCAACAGACCCAAGTGATGTAAAGGCAGCTGATGTGGAAATAAGAGCCTGTATTTGTCTCCTGTAATCATGAGACAGTATAGCCATGCCCTTGAGGTCAAACACTCATGGAGAAGTGTGAAGCTGACATACTGCCAAGTGATTGCTTTTCCTGCCCGAAAGACATAGCAAATTCAAGGTGGATTACTTACCAACCTCTTGCACTATTTACATAAGTCTCCGGTTGAAAATGGCAGATGACACATTCTCCTCCAACTTCTAACTAAATATTTATAAAGAAACAGAAATGATGAAAATATAGGGGAAAAAAAGATGAAGACAATACTGACAGTCATCCTACTATAAATATTAGAAATTTCCCTTGAATATAGGTGGATGGATATGGATTGAGAAATATAATCACTGGACCAGCTATGCTTTTGTCCAAAAGACAGGACACCCTCACCACTCTGGATCACCATAGGAGAACATTCTAACATCATTCATTCCTTCTCTGCTTGTTCTTGAAATTGGAGGTCCAAGGTTTATGCCAAATTGAATAGTGTGTAGCAATTCCTCTACTGTGTGCATCCTGTTCCCGGGGCCAGACCTTTTTCTGCATCTCCCCAAACATATGACAGCAAAAGATACTGAAAGGTGTTTTGCAGCATGTCATTCTTACAAGTTGCACCTCACAGAGCTTCACATAATCACATCTCAGGAAGCCACAGTCATCAAAGGCTCTCAGAAGCCATTTAGTAAAAAATCCTGTTATGATTTTGTTTAATTCAATATTTCTTAAATGCACTTGAATACAAGGCATTTTTATCTTTCATTTATCATCTATATACGTCCTGAAGAACTAGTATTCTCTGAAACACATTTTCAGAAAATGCTCTAAATTAATTTAGGGGAAACAATAACCAGGAAACAGGAAGACAGAAAATAGGAAGTGGAGGAGAAAGGAGACAGGCAACAGCACATCGAATCCTGGAACCAGTAATGCCCACCAGCAAAGCACATTTGGCTTAGACAGATTAGAAAGAACCTCAGGATTTTAGAGCAGGGCTTGCAGTAGCTTGCTGAGCAATCTAGAGAAAGTGTCCATGGGTAGAACAATGCACACAAGAGTAAACAACATCTTCCAAATAATTCAGAGGACATGTTTATTCTGAAACTGTTATGAAGAACTAAAGGAAGAAAACAGGCTGAGATGGAGAGTCACAGGAAGAGACAGCAAAAATGACAAGCTGCGCTTAAAAGGGGAGCTGGTGAGTTAATGGAGGGTTGCAAACAAAACCAAACCTCTAATCCCAGGATCGGAATTGATGAAGAGAAGACTGGGTCAGTCATGGGAAGCTTTCTCTTCCTGACAATGTGAAAGGAATGGTCAGAGACAGCAGTGACAAGGGACAAGGGGAATGATGTGGAGAGAATAGAGAATACAGATCAAAGCCAGAATCACTGATGATTCTGGGAAAACAAGTGCACAAACCAGAAAACGCACAAAACTTGGACAGGATTAAAGAAGACACCATTGGAGAAATCTTTTTGAATTCTAAAACAATCAACTGTAAACCAAAGGGCCGTACTACACGCTAAACAAAATTCTTAAAATAAAGCTAGACATATGTGATTAAAATATTAATCGGACAAACAATACATACTATAACAAATTCACATAGAGAAAAAAATGGTGTTGACTAAAAATCTGCTTTATTTCAGACCTTCCATTTTGTACACTAGAAACAACAACAGAAAGGAATAAATGTCTCCAACTTATGTAATTGCCACAGGAATTGCATTCTGGATTAAGAAGCACATTGAGAGATATGAAAGAGTCAGAAATTATCAAAGGTAGCATGTTTGGAAAAATAGCATAAATATCTAATCTAAGCACCCTAAAAATTAAGAGATCTAAATGGGCAAATCATGGTAGAAAAGCAATGACTTTGAACACTGAGACAATTTAAGCTCATGGTTAAAATGTTCTAACTCAAAAAACAAAGAGCAGATAACCTTTCAGAACAATTTGACATCAGACTTCTCAACAGCAACATTAGTTTCAATAAGATGACGGAGTAAGGTATTTTACGGCATTTTAAGTAAAGCAACATTAAATCTGAAATTTTATATCCAGACAAATTGCCTTTTAAATGTCATAAAAATATTTTCAGACATACAAGGAAGGCTTCATTAGGTTTGTCTAACAATTACCCATTTTAGAAAGATTTTGTGATAAAGTATCCAAATAAGGAAAGAAACAAACCTAACTAATGCTGCAGGAGATACATGAAGTAGGAGTGATAAAATACCTGGAAAGTTTTGTCTTTTAAAGAGCTAAGCACACTCCCAAATGGAAAGGATAAAGTGTACATATATGAAAACTAAAATGAGAATAATAGAAAATAGCAGGATATGGTATGACGCTGTTAAATTTCTTATTATTTGAAAAAGGTGTGTTTTTCTTTTCTTTTCTTTCTTTCTTTTTTTTTTGAGACAGAATGTCTCTCTGCTGTCCAGGCTGGAGTGCAGTGGCACGATCTTGGCTCACTGCAACCTCCGCCTCCAGGGTTCAAGCAGTTCTCCTGCCTCAGCCTCCCATTCTCCTGCTTCAGCCCCCCAAGTCTATTATAACACGTTTCTCTCCATGTGTGCTCAATGTTTAGCTCCCACTTATAAGCAAAAACATGTAGTATTTGGTTTTCTGTTCCTGGGTTAGTTCACTTAGGGTTATGGCCTCCAGCTTCATCCATATTGTTGCAAATAACATCATTTCATTCTTTTTTATGGCTGCATAGTATTCCATGGCCAATGAAATACTTTTTAGTAACTGCATAGTATTTCACAGTATATACATATACCATGTTTATCCGATCCACCATTGATGGGTACCTGGTTGATTCCATGTCTTTGCTATTGTGAATAGTGTGGTGATGGCCATATGAGTACGTGTCTTTTGAATATAATGACTTATTTTCCTTCGCATATATACCCAGCAATGGGATTGCTGAGTTGAATAGTAGCTCTATTTTCAGTTATCAATCACAATAAATATTATTATCAGTTTGAAGGGAATAATTGGAAAAAATATCTGCTACATCTTGTTTGCACATTTTGCTTTAAGGAGGCTGAGGTATTAAGAATGAAGGGATAAGAAGAGATATGCAAAGTAATTCTAATAAAAAGGAAAACCAAGTCAATATCTGACAACAGAAATTAAGACAACATAGTATAGAGAATATATAGACAGTAGTAGAATTGTTGGATCATATGGTAGTTTTTTGAGGAACCACCATACTGTTTTCCATAGTGGCTGTACTATTTACATTCCCACCAACAGGGTAAAATAATTTCACTTCCTACTCATCCTCACCAGCATTGTTATCTCTTTTTTTTTTCTTTTTTTGGAACAGCCATTCTAACTGGAGTGAGGTGATATCTCACAGGTTTTGATTTGCATTTTCCTGGTGATTAGTGATGTTGAGCATTTTTCATATACATATTATCCCTCTGTATGTCTTCTCAAAATTTTCTATTAAGATCTCTTGGTCATTTTTAAATCAGATTGTTTTTTGTTATTGTTAGTTTCTGGAATATTCTGCATATTATCCCCTTGTCAGATGCATAGTTTACAAATATTTATTTCCTCCCATTCTGTAGTAGGTTGTCTCTTCACTGTTGATTGTTTCCTTTGTGCAGGTTTTCAGTCTGATTTAATCTCATTAGTCTATTTTCGTATTTATTGTCTGTATTTTTGAGGTCTTAAATAAAAATGTATTGCCTAGACCAGAGGCATGAAGTGTTTCTCCTGTGGCTTTTTTCTGGTAGTTTCATAGTTTAGGATCTAACATTTTAGTCTTTAACCTATTTTGGGTTGAATTTTTTAAGATATGGGGGTCTAGTTTCATTCTTCTGCATATAGATATCCAGATTTTCCAGCACCATTTATTGAGAAGACTGTACTTTTCCTAATGTCTGTTCTTGACACCTGTGTGAAAATCAGTTGGCCATAAATGTGTGAATTTATTCCTGGGTTCTCTATTTTGTTCAATTGGCCTACATGTCCATGTTTACATTGGTATCAACCTGCTTGGTTACTATTGCTTTGCAGTACACTTTGAAGTCAGAAAGTATAATGCCACCAGCTTTGTTCTTTTTGCTCAAGATTGCTTTCGCTATTTTGGGGTCTTTTGTAGCGCCATACAAATTTTAGAATTTTTTTTCTATCTATGAAAAATGATTATGTTGAAGGAATATCTGCACTTCTATGTTAATCTATGATTATTGCAATACTATTCACAATGGCTAAGGTACAGAATTAACCTAAGGGCCTATAAATGAATGAACAGGTTTTTAAAATGTGTTATACATACACAACAGATTACTCAGCCATAAAAAGACTTAAATCCTGTCATTTGCAACAAAATGGATGAACCTAGAAGACATTATGTAAGTCAAATAAGCCAAACACAGGACAAATGTCACATGGTATCACTCATGGAATCTTAAAAATGTCAACCCCATAGGAGTGGAAAGTAGAACAGTGATTACTAAAGGCTGGGAGAATAGTGGGGAGCGGGGAAAAGGGAGAGGTTGTTTACTGGGTACAAAGTCAGTTAAAGAGGAGTAATGACTTCTGGTGCTCAGTTGCATAGTAGGGTGACTACAGTTAACAATGGTGTATTGTATATTTTAAAATAGCTAGAAGAGGGAAGTTTGAATGTTCTCATCACAAGAAATGACTAATGTTTGAGGTAATGAATATGGTAATTATGCTGATTTCATCATTATGCAATGTATATATGTATGAAAACACCATACTGTAACCCACAAATATGCACAATTATTATGTGTTAATTAAAAAACAAAATTAAACAAAAAAGGGAATACAGAAAGTCACTACAGAATGTTGAAAGGGTTTAATGAATCAAAAATACATATCTAATTCATGCACATCTAAACGAGTATGTGCCTAATAGCCTCAAGATTTATACACATATAGAATTACAAAAAAATAAAAATAAAACGCTAAAATTCTAGTAAGTGAGTAATTTCTAAGGAACTTTTTCATTGGTCAAACAGA
Source organism: Cheracebus regulus (assembly GCA_963574635.1). Classification (NCBI taxonomy): domain Eukaryota; kingdom Metazoa; phylum Chordata; class Mammalia; order Primates; family Pitheciidae; genus Cheracebus; species Cheracebus regulus. Next base: position 55,725 of record CAUYQU010003213.1, read on the forward strand.
CCAATCACCAATGTTATAAAAGATGTGAACAACACAATTTAATAAACATATAGTTAAGTGTCAGACAATTTAAAAACACACATCCTTCTCAGACACTTATAATACAGTCCCAAAACTGGATTACATACTAAACAAGAACAAACTATGTTCCTAACCAAAAGTTACAAGATAGTAACAAAAATGTAAGATATTCTTATATAGAGAAAAATTTTAAAGTACTTGTAAATAACTCCAAGATAATAGAAAAATCCATAATGGATACTTCAAAACCATCTAGAACTATAACAACAACAAAATCCCAAAACAACCACCACATAGCAAAATGTATAGCACATAGCAAAAGTGGTAATTTGAAGAAAATATTTAACTTCCAATTCTTACATTACAAGGGAAGTAAGACCTAAGAATCTATAGAGTAACATTAATTCAAAAATATACAAGGAGATAAGAACAGAGATTAACACGATTATTTATTTACTAAATAAATATGCATATGTTACTTTCTGTGTGTGAGGCACATGGGTGCTTTACAATTATTAACTGTTTTAATCATCATAACAACCTATGAGGTGGATATAATTCCCATTTTACAGAGATAGAAACAGAAGCACAGAGAGTTTAGGTAATTAACACAGAACCACACAGGTAGTGGTTGCTGGAGTCAGAATGTGGCTACAGAGTTTGGGCTGTTTTGTTAAAATAGAAAGACTCCAATAGATATAAAAGTCAATTATTTAAAAAGAATAACAAAATAGGCAAATCTCTGGGATTAACTGATTTGGAGAGAGAGAGAGAGTGAGAACAAACAAATAATATTATGACTGAAAAAGTGACGTAATTATCAACACACTAAAAACTAAAATATAAGAGAATATTATTAATTCCTTTATGCTAATAACTCTGGAAGTTGGAAAATTTGTTAAAATTAATGTAAAATGATTCAATAAGAAATAAAACATAAAAATTCTTATAGCTTTGGAAGAAATTTAGAAGTAATTAAAGATTTTCCCACAAAGAAGTTCTTGATATTTGTATAAGCAGTTTTTACTAAATTTACAAGACATATGTTCTTAAAAAAAAAAAAATAAGCAAAGCGAGCATACTGTAACTCATGAATCCACTATAATTTTGATCTGAAAAGAAACAAAAATTGTTCAAGAATAAAATTGTGCAGGACTATTCATTTTATTCATCAATATAAATGTAAAATAGCTAAATAAAAATGTTAAATGAAAATCTTTAAAACAAATTCTAAATAACTAAAAACAACAGGATTCATGAATTTTATTAAACAAATTAATGAAGAAACGCATGTCATCACCTCATAGTGACAGAGAAAACTTTCCATAATATTTAATATCTATTTATGATAAAAATTATATTAGAAATAGAAAGTTCTTTATTTTGATAAAAGGGATCTACAAAGTACATTTAATAAACATAACCCCAAATGGGAAAATGTAAAGCAATTGCTTTAAAATGAGTATATAAAATGATGTTCAATATTAACAAACTACAATTATAGGAAAAAAAAACCAAGATTCTAAAATGTGAAAATAAGAGGCATTATTTTCAGATTAAATGTTTATCTATATATAAAACAAACAAAAATGGTCATCAGAAAACCTGTTAGCTTCAAGAGATAAATTCAACTACATAAATGAATATAAAATCTCTATATAAATGTTACTTGTTTTTCTATGCACCAATTAGAGAAAATATCTTTAAAGGGGAGTATTTACAATAGCAAATAAATCTAACAAAAAAGTGTGAAAGATCTGTATGAGGAGGTTATAAAAATTACTGAAAGTCATTAAAGAATTTAAAAATGAACTATTAACTCATGACCAAGAAAAACATGACATAATGTGGTAAGGATATCAACGGTCTCTAAATTGTTCTATTCAGCGAAAGAAATGCTAATCAAAAAAGCAACATTGGCCAGGCACAATGGCTCATGCCTGTCCCAGCACTTTGGGAGGCTGAGGAGGGCGGATCACAAAGTCAAGAGACCGAGAACACTCTGGCCAACATGGTGAAATCCCATCTCTACTAAAAATATAAACATTAGCTGGGTGTGGTGGTGCATGTCTGTATCCCAGCTACTCAAGAGGCTGAGGCAGAATTGCTTGAACCCGGGAGATGGAGGTTGTAGTGAGCCGAGATCCTGCCACTGCGCCACTCCAGCCTGGTGACAGACAGAGCAAGACTCCATCAAAAAAAAAAAAAAAAAAAAAAAAAAGCAACATTTTACAAGGAACTTGGAGGGAACTTGGAGGGAATAAAGAGCCAAGAATAGCTAAGACATTTCTGAATAAGAACTGCGAGAGAGGACTAAACTTAACAGATAATAATGTATATGATTTGTTGTTAAGCCCTAGAAATTAAAAGTTCAGTACTGGTACAGTGATAGCTCAACTGACCATCATAAAAAATGGAGAACCCAGAAGCAGACCCACATATATATGAATACGGAAATTTGCCTATAGAAAACAGGAGGCATGATAAATCATTAGGCAAAGAACTACCAGATAAACAGAACTGTGGTAAAATGCTTATTCATAACCTTTTAAAAATGAAATCGTATGCCAACTCATAAACAGGAATATACAAAAAGCTGTTTTCCAGCACTGGACAAGAGGCAGTGCAGAACTGTGACCCTTGAGAGAAGAGAGACAGTTGAAGAGAGTCCTGCAATCTCACCAGAACTCAAGCAGAATAAACACACACCTACACACACACACATGCACATGCACACACACATCACCAAGACACATTAAAATCAAATTGCATATTTGCCAGATCTAAAAATCAAAACAACTGAACTCATGGAGACAGAAAGTAATTGGTTAGCACTTTCACCATAAATAACTTAAAAATAGGAATAAATATGTAATAAAAACTGTTTTCCAACACTGGACAAAAAGCAGTGGTTTGATGGTTGGTTACCAGAAGGATGGTTACCAGAGGCTGCGAAGGGTAGTTGGGGGTGAGTGGAAGATGGGAATGGTTAATGGGTACAAAAGATATAGTTAAAAAGAATGAATAAGACCTACTATTTGATAGCACAACAGTGTGACTATAGACAATAATAACTTAATTGTACATTTAAAAATAACCAAAAGAGTATAATTGGATTGACTGTGACACAAAGGATAAATTCTTGAGGAGATGGATACCCCATTCCCCATGATGTAATTATTTCATAGTGCATGCCTGTATCAAAACATCTCATGTACCTTATAGAGATATACACCTATTATGTACCCACTAAAGCTAAAATTAATTTATTTTTAAAAACACCACATACAAACTTAACCTAACTAACATTTATGGAACACCACATCTAACAACTTCAGGGCAAATGAACTACTCACCTAGATTAACTATTGTTTTTCTATCAAACAAGTCTCAATAACTTTAAGACAACTAAAATCACACAGAAAATATTCTGTGACCAAAACAAAATTAATTCAGAAATTAATAACAAAAGCACTTAAAAAAAAAACTCTAAAGAAATTTAAGCAACATATGTGAAAATAAACAATTGGTCAAAAAATTGTAATGAAAATTAGAAAATATATTTTTAATTTTTGTGAGTACCTGGTAAGTGTATATATTTGTGTGTTACATCACATATTTTTATACAGGCATGCAATACATAATAATCATATCAGATTAAATGGCATATCCACCACCTCAAACATTTATACTTTTTGTTATATTTTGAGCTAAAAATTAATGCACATCCAAATAGCAAAGTTTATGGGACACAGCCAAAGCAGTACTTATTTAAAAGTTACAGTTCTAAATATTTATTTTTCTTTTTAAAGAGAGAGGTATATAGTCACTAACCCAAGCTTTCAATTAAGGAGTTAAGAAGAACAAATTAAGCACAAAATAAATAGAATTAATAAAACACTAAAGAGGATATCAATTAAATTAAAAAACAGATAAAATATATAAAGACAAAAATTCATTCTTGACAATATCAATAAAAACTGAAAAAACCCATTTAGACTACTTGAGGAAGAAAAAAATGAAAAATGCATAAGTTACCCATCTAAGGGGTAAAAGGCAGGGCATCACTACTGATTCTATGAACATGAAAATGATAATAAAAGACTGCTACAAATAATATGCCAATACATTTTAAAAAAATAAAATGAAACAAAGAAGTTTTGAGATCCAAATGCCAAAACTGACATTATAAGAAATGAGAATTCCAAATAGACCTGTAACAATTAAAGATACTGGATTCTTCATTTGAAAGCTTCATACCAAGAAAATATAGGTCTAGTTGGCTTTACGCAACCATATAGGAACAAACAATACCAATTTCACACAAACAACTTCAGACAGAACAGGGGAAAGGGTACTTTCTAACTCATTTTATATGGCCAGTGTTATGCTCATTCAAACCCAGAGACATTACAAGAAAAAACCATAGATCAATGCCCTCCATAATAATAAATCAAATGCACTTACATATAAAAAAAGATACAGCCTTATGACTCTGTACATATTTGTCCTAGAATTACAAGGTTGTTTTTCCTTTCAAAAAATCAATCAATATAATTCACTCCTCATTAACAGAATAAGGCAACAAATTACCATAACAATCACAATAAAATTTTTATTACATTCAAAGCTCAATTATAATAAATGCCTCAGCAACACAGAAACTGAATAAAGCACATGTTCAACAAAACCTTCATTTCACATCATGCTTAATAATAAAAGCCTTGAATACTTTCTGACCAAGTTTGGGAACAAGGATTTTAACTCTCACCACATATTTTCAACATTATATTAAAGGTACAAAAGAAAAAGGCATAGAATGATAAAAGAAAAGGAAGGAAAAAAGAGGGTGGAAGGAGAGAGAAGAAAGGAGAAAAGGAAGAAGTTGACTGCTCTTTTGGTTATATATCTAAAAAATGCAAAGAAGATAAGAAAAATATACTAGAATATAGGAACATACTATATATAATGCATATAGTATGTAGGAGTATAATTATAGTATAATATAGGAATAAACTACTAGATCTAATATATAAATTTAACAAGTTCACGGCATGCAAAAACCTGGTATCTGTCTACATGCCATTAATTAGCCACTGAAAAATGAAATTTAAAATAACTTTTGAAACAGTGTACAAAACATAAACTACATAATACTAAGTTTAATAAAATATATGCAAAGGCTGTATGCTAAAAACTATTAATGAGAAAAATAAAATAAAACCTAAATAAATGTAAAGATTTGGCATATTCATGAGTGAAAGACTCAACATTGTTAAGATGTCCAATAAACCCCAAATTGGTCAAAAGATTTAACAATGCCCCCCAAAATCCCAGACGTTTTGAGACAAAGAAATTATGTGATTCTAAAAATTTAAAGGACTAAGAATAGACAAAATAATGTTTACCAAGGCAGTAAAAGAATCTACATCATGTGATTTTAATATTTACTATAAAGCTTCAGCAATGAAGAAGGTGTGGTATTAGCATAAAGATAAATGTATTTTTAAAACTAAACAGACTAGAGAGTCTGGAAAAAGATTCACATATACATGCTGAATTGATTTTCAACAAAGATCCCAAAATAATACATTAGGGCAAGAAATGCCTTTTCAATAATTAGATACCATATGATAAAGAAATAGGTAAATATCTTGATACCTCCTTCATAATATGTTCAAAACAATAATTCAAAATCAATCATAGCCAGAAAAGTAAAACATAAAATTTTAGACGAAAACATAGGGAAAAATATTTGTGAATTTTGCGTGGGCAAAGTTTTTTTAAATAGGAAAAGAAAAAAAGCCATAAAAGAAAGATTAATAAATTAGACCCCATAACTATTGTGCTTTAAAAAAAAAAGTCCACTAAGGAAAAGACAAGCAAGCTATGGACTGGGGGAAAATATTCACAATACATACACCTAATGAATGAATAGTATCCCTAATATTAAAGAAATCATACAACTCAATAAAAGAAGACAAGCAATCCAATGTTTTAAATGGGCTAAAGATTTGAATACACATTTTACAAAAGAACACATTAAGAGTTGCTAATAAGCACATGAAATGATGCTCAATATTATTAGTCATCATAGAAGAAGGATTTGAAAATACAAATAAATGCCACTATACACCCACCAGAATGACAAAAATTAAAAACACAGTCATGCCAAGTGTTGGCAAGAAAGTGTAGCAACTGGAACTTCCATACATTTCTGGTAAGAATATCAAAGGCTATAGCCAATTTGCAAAACCGTTCAACAATTTCTTAGACTGTGTTCTTAGACTTTGGCTAGACATTTGTCATAACCCTAGATATTTACTTAAGACAAATTAAAGCTTAAGTCCCATCCACACAAACAATTGCATGTGAATGTTCTCAGAAGTTGGATTCATGATAACCCAAATTTGGAAAAAATCTAGATGTTCGTAAAATTGTGATAAGATTCATATGATGAAATGCCACTCAAAAATAAAAAGGAATGAACAACACAATGAAAAGGAATGAACAAAACAATGTGTAAAAACTCAAAAACATTAGGCTAATCGAAAGAACGTTGATCTACAAGATGACTGTACTTCATTTGTATGTTCTGGAATAGACAATAGTATAGTGACAGAAATCAAATCGGAATTTGCCTACAATGAAGGGGACATTCAATTCAAAAGGGGAATGGGGGAACTTTTTAGTGTCATGGAAAGGTTCTATCTCATAAATAGGGTGGTGGTGACCCGTATGAATATATTTATCATTACTAATCTAACCATTCAAAATGGATGTACCTTAATATTTGTAAATTATATCTCGACAGGTTTTTTAAGCTTTAACTAGAAAATGTAAGGATATATCTTTTGCCTTGGATTCAGACAAACAGAACTACTTTTAAAAATAAAGGAAAATAATATTGGTTTACTAAAACTAAAGAAAAATAATCGTGGCCTGGGTGCAATGGCTCACACCTGTAATCCCAGAACTTTGGGAGGCCAAGGTGGGTGAATAACCTGAGGTCGGGAGTTCGAGATCAGCCTGCCCAACATGGTGAAACCCCGTCTTACTAAAAATACACAAATTAGCCAGGTGTGGTGGTGTGCACCTGTACTGTAGTCCCAGCTACTCAGGAGGATGAGGCAGGAGAATTACTTGAACCTAGGAGGCAGAGGTTGCCGTGAGCTGAGATCACACCACTGCACTCTGGCCTGGACAACGAGTCAGACTCCATCTCAAAAAACAATAATAATAATAAGAATCTTGGTTTATTAAGATTAAAAATTAGTAATTTTAGACACTTTAAAATATGTAGGGAAGAATAATACAAATATATAAAAGACAATCATGTGACTTAAAATAAAAAACTTAGAAGCTTCAGAAACCACATAAAGAACTCTCATTAATCAATAAGAAATAAATATTCCAGTAGAAAAAATGAGCAATGGAAATGATTATTAACTGAAAAAAAACATATGCTAAATTTACATATGAAGAGCTGCTCAGTTTTCATAGTGATCAGGGATATGCAAAACATGATCAAAATGTGATCTATTTTACATTCTCTTGAGTGGCATAAATAAGAACTCTAAAAAATAGTAAAGGGTGAAGAAGATGTGGATCAGTGGAAGATTGTATTCATTGCTGGAAGTATAATTAATATAACTACATTGGAAAATAAATAGATATTATAAGTTGATTTTTTAAGTTTATTTTTCACCAGACTCAGGAATTCCATCTCTGTACATGGTCAAGAGAAACTCTTGTACATCAGCAATATAAATTAAACTACATAGTTGCACATATGATAAACTTTATTAACATAACAGTGTTGAGTTTAAAAGTAAAGCCCAGGAGATACCCTTATTTGAAAGTTGAAAACTATTTAAACTGAACAACATTCAGGGAAATGGCATGAATAAATGTATAAAAGAATCACAAAAGTAAAGGAAGTTCCCACAGTAAATAATTATAAAAATCAATTAAAATGTATAAAATAACTGATTTCAGGCCTTAGATATCAACAATTACAAGGCTACTTTTGAGATAACAAGAAAATCATGGCAGGAGGCCCATATTCACAACAGATATTCTTACCTGCAGATATTTTAAAATCAGTTTTGCATGGAAATCAAACACCAGAATGGAATGAGAGTCTCACTAGGTGAAAGAAATTGAAGTAAGAGTTTGTGGTACAAAGGTGAGAAAAATTTGTGAAGTATATTAAGAGAAAGGAACAAGTTGAAATTTATTTTTCTTTTTGTAGTGGGAGTGTGGGCAGAGGTTGGTGCTCTGTGTTAAACACAATCATGAGATTCAGAACACTGTAAAGGCACACTGGGATTGAGTTTCTTATCACCACTAATAACGTATTTTCCTTTTGAAGTAGTGAGCTAAGTAGAGAGCTTAATTCTTTTTTCTTTCTTTTGCTTTTTTTCTTTTTTTTTTTGAGACAGTGTCTCTCTGTTTCACCAGGTGCCAGCCTAGAGTGCAGTGGTGTGATCTTGGATCACTGCAACCTCCACCTCCTGGCTTCAAGCAATTCTCCTGCCTCAGCCTCCTGAGTAGCCGGGACTGAAGGCGTGTGCCACCATGCTAAGCTCATTTTTGTATTTTAGTAGAGATGGGGTTTCACTATGTTGGCCAGGATAGTCTCGATCTCTTGACCTCATGATCTGCCCACCTTGGCCTACCAAAGAGCTGGGATTACAGGCATGAGCCACCATGCCCAGACAGAGCTCAACTCTTTATGGAAAAGATCAGATTTAAACAATTACTCTGCTCTGCTTAAAAAAAAAAAATAGTCAGTGGAACTAATACAAAGTGTGGTACCTAAAGACCTTAAGTTTTTTTATTTTTTTATTTTTATTATACTTTAAGTTCTGGGATACATGTGCAGAATGTGCAGGTTTGCTATATAGGTATACATGTGCCATGGTGGTTTGCTGCATTCATCACCTTGTCATCTACATTAGGTATTTCTGCTAATACTATCCCTCCCCTAACCCCTCACCCTGACAGGCCCCAGTGTGTGATGTTTCCCTCCCTGCGTCTATCTGTTCTCATTGGTTGACACCCACTAATGAGTGAGAACATGCAGTGTTTGGTTTTCTGTTCTTGTGACAGTTTGCTGAGAATGATGGTTTCCAGATTTATCTATGTCCCTCCAAAGGATGTGAACTCATCCTTTTTTATGGCTGCACAGTATTCCATGATGTATATGTGCCACATTTTCTTTATCCAGTCTATAATTGATGGGCATTTGAGTTGGTTCCAAGTCTTTGCTATTGTGAACAGTGCTGCAATAAACATACGTGTGCATGTGTCTTTACAATAGAATGATTTATAATCATTTGGGTATATACCCAGTAATAGGATTGCTGGATCAAATGGTATTTCTAGTTCTAGATCCTTGAGGAATCACCACATTGTCTTCCACAATGGTTGAACTAATTTATACTCCCACCAACAGTGTAAAAGTGTTCCTATTTCTCCACATCCTCTCCAGCATCTATTGTCTCCTGATTTTTTAATGATCGCCATTCTAACTGGCATGAGGTAGTATCTCAATGTGGTTTTGATTTGCATTTCTCTAATGACCAGTGATGATGAGCTTTTTTTCATGTTTGTTGGCCACATAAATGTCTTCTTTTGAGAAGTGTCTGTTCATATCCTTCACCTACTTTTTGATGGGGTTATTTTTTTCTTGTAAATTTAAGTTCTTTGTAGATTCTGGTTATTAGTCCTTTGTCAGATGGGTAGATTGCAAAAATTTTTTCCTATTCTGTTGGTTGCCAGTTCTCTCTAATGATTGTTTCCTTTGCTGTGCAGAAGCTCTTTAGTTTAATTCGATCCCATTTGTCTATTTTGGTTTTTGTTGCCGTTGCTTTTGGTGTTTTAGTCATGAAGTCCTTGCCCATGCCTATGTCCTGAATGATATTGCCTAGATTTTCTTCTAGAATTTTTATGGTGTTCGGTCTTATGTTTAAATCTTTAATCCATCTTGACTTCATTTTTGTTTGAGGTGCAAGGAAGGGAGCCAGTTTCAGTTTTCTGCATATGGCTAGCCAGTTTTCCCAATACCATTTATTAAATAGGGAATAGTTTCCACATTGCTTCTCTTTGTCAGATTTGTTAAAGATCAGGTGGTTGCAGATGTGTGGCAATACTTGCAAGGCCTCTGTTGAGTTCCATTGGTCTATGTCTCTGTTTTGGTGCCAGTACCATGCTGTTTTGATTACTGTAGCTTTGTGGTATAGCTTGAAATCAAGTAGCATGATGCTTCCAGCTTTGTTTTTTGTTTGTTTGTTTGCTTGCTTCTTTGTTTGCTTAAGACTGTCTTGGCTATGCAGGCTCTTTTTTGGTTCCATGTGATATTTAAGGTAGGTTTTTCCAATTCTGTGAAGAAAGTCAATGGTAACTTGATGGGGATAGCATTGACTCTATAAATTACTTTGGGCAGTATGGCCATTTTCACGATATTGATTCTTCCTAACCATGAGCATGGAATGATTTTTTCATCTGTTTGTGTCCTCTCTTATTTCCTTAAGCAGTGGTTTGCAGCTCTCCTTGAAGAGGTCCCTCACATCCCCTGTTAGTTGTATTTCTAGGTATTTTATTCTTTTTGTAGCAATTGTGAATGGGAGGTCACTTATGATTTGGCTCTCTGTTTGTCTGTTATTAGTGTATAGGAATGCTTGTGATTTTTGTACATTGATTTTGTATCCTGAGACTTTGCTGAAGTTGCTTATCAGCTTAAGGGATTTGGGGCTGAGATGATAGGGTCTTCTAAATATACAATCATATCGTCTGCGAATAGAGACAATTTGATTTCCTCTTTTCCTAATTGAATATACTTTATTTCTTTTTCTTGCCTGATTTTCCTGGCCAGAACTTCGAATACTATGTTGAATAGAAGTGGTGAGAGAGGACATTCTTGTCTAGTGCCAGTTTTCAAAGGAAATGCTTCTGGTTTTTGCCCATTCAGTATGATATTGGCTGTGGGTTTGCCAAAAATAGCTCTTATTATTTTGAGGTACATTCCATCAATACCTAGTCTATTGAGAGTTTTTAGCATAAAGGCTGTTGAATTTTGTCAAAGGCCTTCTCTGCATCTATTGAGATAATCATGTGGTTTTTGTATTTGATTCTGTTTATGTGATGGATTATGTTTGTTGATTTGCATATGTTGAACCAGCCTTGCATCCCAGAGATCAAGCCAAGTTGATCATGATAGATAAGCTTTTCGATGATGGATAAGCTATTGGATTCAATTTGCTAGCATTTTATTGAGAACTTTTGCATTTATGTTCATCATGGATATTGGCCTGAATTTTTTTTTTAATTGTGTCTCTGACAGGTTTTGATATCAGGATGATGTTGGTCTCATAAAATGAGTTAGGAAGTTCTCTCTTTTTCTACTGATTGGAATAGTTTCAGAATAAATGGTACCAGCTCCCCTTTGTACCTCTGGTAGAATTTGGCTTTGAAACTGTTTGGTCCTGGACTTTTTTTGGTTGGTAGGCTATTACTTGTTACCTTAATTTCAGACCTTGTTATTGGTGTCTTCAGGGATTCAACTTCTTCCTGGTTTAGGCTTGGGAGGGTGTAAGTGTCCAGGAATTTATCCATTTCTTCTAGATTTTCTGGTTTATTTGCTATAGAGTTGTTTATTCTCTGATGGTAGTTTGTATTTCTGTGGGATTGGTGGTGATATCCCCTTTATCATTTTTTATTGCATCTATTTGATTCTTCTCTCTTTTCTTCTTTATTAGTCTGGCTGGTGGGCTATCTATTTTGTTGATCTTTTCAAAAAACCATCTCCTGGATTATTTGAGTTTTGTGTATGTGTCTCTATCTCCTTCAGTTCTGCTCTGATCTTAGTTATTTCTTGTCCTCTACAAGCTTTTGAACTTGTTTGATCTTGCTCCTCTATTTCTTTTCATTGTGATGTTAGGGTGTCAGTTTTAGATCTTTTCTCTTTTCCCTTGTGGGCATTTAGTGCTATAAACTTCCCTCTACACACTGCTTTTAATGTGTCCCAGAGATTCTGGTACATTGTGTCTTTGTTCTCATTGGTTTCAAAGAACATCTTTATTTCTGCCTTCATTTCATTATTTATCTAGCAGTAATTCAGGTTGTTCAGTTTCCATGTAGTTGTGTGGTTTTGAGTAAGTTTCTGAATCCTGAGTTCTAATTTGATTGCACTGTGGTCTGAGAGACTGTTTATTATGATTTCCATTCTTTTGCATTTGCTGAGGAGTATTTTACTTCCGATTATGTGGTCAATTTTAGAATAAGTGAAATGTGGTGCTGAGAATAATGTATATTCTGTGAAGACTCGGGGTAGAGAGTTCTGTAGATGTCTATTAGGTCTACTTGGTCCAGATCTGAGTTCAAGTCCTGGATATCCTTGTTAATTTTCTGTCTCATTGATCTATCTAATATCGACAGTAGGGTATTAAAGTCTCCCACTATTATTGTGTGGGAGTTTAAGTCTCTTTGTAGGTCATTAAGAACTTGCATTATGTATCTGGGTGCTCCTGTATTGGTACATATATATTTAGGATAGTTATCTCTTCTTGTTGCATTGATCTCTTTACCATTATGTAATGCCCTTCTTTGTCTCTTTTGAACTTTATTGGTTTAAAGTCTGTTTTATCAGAGACTACGTTTGCAATCCCTTTTGATTGATGTATCTGAAAGTGACAGGGAGGTACACTATTTTTTGCTTTCCATTTTCTTGATAAATTTTCCTCCATTCATTTATTTTGAGCCCTAGGTTTGTCTTTGCATGGGAGATGGGTCTCCTGAATACAGCACACCAATGGGTCTTGATTCTTTATCCAATTTGCCAGTCTGTGTCTTTTGATTGGGGCATTTAGCCCATTTACATTTAAGGTTAATATTGTTATGTGTCAATTTGAATCTGCCATTATGATTCCAGCTGGTTGTTTTGCCCATTAGTTGACACAGTTTCTTCATGGTGTCAATGGTCTTTACAATTTGATATGTTTTTGCAGTGGCTGGTACTGGTTGCTCCTTTCCATGTTTAGTGCTTCCTTCGGGAGCTCTTGAAAGGCAGGCCTGGTGGTCACAAAGTATCTCAGCAGTTGCTTGTCTGTAAAGGATTTTATTTCTCCTTTGCTTATGAAGCTTAGTTTGGCTGGAAATGAAATGTGGGTTGAAAATTCTTTTCTTTAAGGATGTTGAATATTGGCTCCACTTTCTTCTCGGTTGTAGGGTTTCTGCTGACAGATCCGCTTTGAGTCTGATGGGCTTCCCTTTGTGGGTAACCCTACCTTTCTATCTTGCTGCCCTTAGTATCTTTTCCTTCATTTCAACCCTGGTGAATCTGAAGATTATGTGTCTTGGGGTTGCCCTTCTCGAGGAGTATCTTTGTGGTGTTTTCTGTATTTCCTAAATTTGAATGTTCGCCTGCCTTGCTAGATTGGGGAAGTTCTCCTTGATAATATCTTGAAGAGTGTTTTCCATCTTGGTTTCATTCACCCAATCACTTTCAGCTACACCAATCAAATGTAGATTTGGTCTTTTAACATAATCGCATATTTCTTGGAGGCTTTGTTCATTTCTTTTCACTCTTTCTTACCTAATCTTGTCTTCTCACTTAATCTCATTGAGTTCATCTTCAATCTCTGATATCCTTTCTTCTGCTTGATCAATTTGGCTATTGAAACTTGTGGATGCTTCATGAAGGTCTCGTGCTGTGTTTTTCAGCTCCATCAGGTCGTTTATATTCTTCTTTACACTGATTCTTCTATTTAGCATTTCGTCTAACCTCTTTTCAAAGTTCTGAGCTTATTTCCTTTGGGTTAGAACATGCTCCTTTAGCTCAGAGAAGTTTGTTATTACTCACCCTCTGAAGCCTGCTTCTGTCAATTCACCAAACTCATTCATCTAGTTTTGTTTTCTTGCTGGTGAGAAGTTGTGATCCCTTGGAGGAGAAGAGGTGTTCTGCTTTTTGGAATTCTCAGCTTTTTGCGCTTGTTTCTTCCAATCTTTGTGGATTTATCTACCTTTGGACTTTGAAGTTGGTGACTTTTGGATGTGGTCTCTGAGTGGATGTCCTTTTTATTAATGTTGAAACTATTTCATTCTGTTTGTTAGTTTTCTTTCTAACAGGTTTCTCTACTGTAGGTCTGCTGGATTTTTCTGGAAGTCCACTCCAGACTCTGCTTGCCTGGGAATCATCAGCAGAACAGTAAAGATTTCTGCCTGTTCCTTCTTCTGGTAGCTTTGTCCCAGAAGGGTACCAGCCAGATGACTGCAGATCTCTCTTATATGAGGTGTCTGTCAGCCCCTGCTGGGAGGTGTCTCCCAGTCAGGATATATGGGAGTCAGGAAGCCACTTGAGGAGGCAGTCTGTCCCTTATCAGAGCTCGAACGCCATGCTGGGAGATCTGCTGCTCTCTTCAGAGCTGCCACACAGAGATGTCTAAGTTCTGCTGAAGCTATACCCACAACCATCCCTTTTCCCAGCTGCTCTGTTCCAGGAAGTTGGGGGCTTCATTAGTGCCTGATGGGCTGCTGCCTTTTATCAGAGATGCCCTGCCCAGTGAGGAGGGAGTCTAGTCAGAAACAAATTGAAATTTTTAAAAATATCCAAAATACCTCTGTAAAAATTGCCTTCAATTTCTTGGATGACTCCTATGACACATATCTAGCTTGCAAAAAGTCTAAGATTATGTCACTGACCAGCTACGAAAATGGAGAAATGAGTATGTATTTCAGAGGTCACAAAGTTCTGGAAATATGGTAAATTTTAGGCCCAGGCAAAGTATAAACATCTTGATGAATGAATGTTAATGACTTTTAAGTGAGACATAAGGGAGATCATGCCTTAAGTGTAAGCATGATCTAAGTAGCAATGCAGAAAAGACTAAAAATATAATCACCATAACAAATTGAAAATCAAACCTCAATAGGACGAAGATGATTTGTTACAGCATAAATGACTTTTAGTACAGCATTTTATAATAATGAGACAAAACTAACATAAACTAAAGATGGTACAGTGTATCTCCCACAATGTCCAGGATAACATAAAAATTTACTATTACACATATTTAAAAAAAAAAAACAAAACAGAAAATAATTGATAATCAAGAGATTAAATAGTCAATAGAACTAAGACTTTAGAAGATAAAGCTATTTGAGCTAACAGACAATCATTTTAAAATAAATATTATGTCTACATTATGCCTGTATGGCAAAGAAAACAGAGGCAATGAGAGACAACCTGAATGAACAGTTAAAATCTGGGCGTGGTGGCTCACACCTGTAATCCCAGCACTTTGGGAGGCCGAGGTGGGCAGATCACGAGGTCAAGAGATCGAGACCATCCTGGCCAACATGGTGAAACCCTGTCTCTACTAAAAAATACAAAAATTAGCTGGGTGTGGTGGCCTGTGCCTGTAGTCCCAGCTATTAGGGAGGCTGAGGCAGGAAAATTGCTTGAACCCAGGAGGCGGAGATTGCAGTGAGCCGAGATTGTGCCACTGTACTCCAGCATGGCAGCTAGTGACAGAGCAAGACTCTGTCTCAAACAACAAAAAAAGAAAAGTTAAAAAATTTTAACAGATAATTTAAATCCACAAAAAAATTATAAATACTGTCAATAATTGTAAAATAAAAATATAAAATCAAATATTCACTAAATCAGAATAAAATGGACTGAACAGAGAGGAGATATGACTAGTTAACACATAAATATGTTTATACTCAATATTCAACTGATTCACAGAGAAAAAGAATAAAATGAGAAGAAAAAAGAGCATAAAAGATATAAGTTCCTGTTAAAAATGTCTAGTGAATGTTTAATTGTTGTCTTAAAAGAGGAGAGAGAAAGTGTCACAACTAATATTTTAAATGTAATAAAACACATCAAACCATTCATTCAATAACTTCAGTAGGATAAAAGTAATAAAATCCACACCTACTTAAACACATTATAGTCATACTCCCAAAACCACACAACTACCTAAACATATTATAGACATACTCCTAGAACTCAAATACAGAGAAAATTTTAAAAGCAGTGAGACAAAAAAGTATATTTCCTTAAAAGGAGTAACAATAGGTTAATGACTTTAAAAATTAAAATCTGCCTAGACAAAAGGAGTGATATCAGCAAGATGGGTAATTAGAAGAACTTGGCACACATTTTTCCTTATGAAAAAGAACCAAGGAAGTGAATTAACAACTAAAACTTTTACTGAAGTGTCAGAGGGAAAACGCTGGTGTAGCAAAGGAATAGTGAAGTCATTTCAGTGTTCAGAAATCCAAGAGGGTAGCTTAGAGAGGGGAGCAAGGCAGCCTGCCTCTGCTAAACCATCTCTCTTGTTGAGATCAGCTCAGAGTTAAGAGGGACTTCTTCCTGTGGGAAAGGAAAAGCAGAGAACCTGTACCAACCCCCACTGTAGTCTTTACTACAGAAGAATCCCACAGTCTTCACAATCTCTCAGCTCAGTTTGGGGAGCTGTCTAGAATTCACATGACTGCATTTCACTGGATTAGGAGCACAAGTTTTCTACTTCCATTATCCAATTGCCCAAGCTTCTGGGGTGTGGTGCCATCTTAAAACCAAAGCCACTACTGGAGTGTGTCTGCCCTGGGGGCTAGTAGTGACTTTGGGCCTCTAACCTTAGGGTTCCACCATCATTCCATCAAACCCACATGGGTGGCTGCAACACTGTGACCCCAGCTTCTCAGTGCCTGGGCCCAGGAATGGCCCTTGCTCCCTTACCACACTGCAGGTAAGCCATCCTGAGTCAGCTGAACTGCTGTGCATGCATGTCCCTGGCTAGATAAACAATCCAGCAGATCTGCCTCTGGCAGACACACCCTTGGGCTGCTAAGCAGCTGTGGCCAGAGTTGGAGAAACAGTCTGGTAGACCTGACTCTAGCAGACAAGGCCCCAAAACAGCTAAGCAACTGTGTGCCTGAGTCTCTGGTAAGAGAAACAACCCAACAGACCCGCAGACAGACCTGGCCTTGAGCTTACCTAACTACCATGCACCCTCACCTCCAACTGGCGATGAAGCCAGCAAACCTGCCCCTGGCAGACATGCCCCTAAGCCACCAAGCATCTGCATCATCATATTCCCCATCAGAAAAACAGCCTAGCAGACCTGCCCCCTAGGCAGACATACGCCTGAACTGGCTTAGTGACTATGCACACATTACCCTGACCAGAGGAATAGCTGAGTAGATCCAACCCTGGCAGACCTACCCCAAGCCAGACAAGCAGGCATGACTCATGTGCCCAGTTGGAGTAACATTAGAAATAAAGTTTGTAGTTGTAAGGAAAAACGAGTACTTAGATAAAAGGTTTTTTAGTAAAGCAATTTTATTTTTGTGTAGAAGGGTGTTTTTTGCAGGGCTGGCCACGAGAGTACTTTGAATAAAGGAGAGTAGAAGTTTTTATTTTTAACATGATTCTTGTCTTTGTGACCTTTCCCCCATTGGCTGGGGCTGGATTGTACAATTTAAACTAGACGCGACTGGCTAAACATTTAAACATTTTTAGATAAGGTGGACACATGATGGGTGGGAGGGGAGAGGAGGAAGGGGTGCTCTGTAGCAGACTAGAGAGCCAATCTTTTCCCAAATAGGAAAAGGAATGTGAGTTGGTGTTGATAACGTTATGGTGCTATGGCATGCTTGGGCATGTAGTAAAATTATAAAGAAGAAAAGGAGAAGAAAGAGAAGGAGTAGGAGTACTAGGAATTAAAGAATAAAAGGTTGAGTAGGCTGTTTGAAGAGAAACTTTGTTATATTTTACAAGTAATAACCCAGACACCCTGACCCCAATGAGCCAGTCCCCAAGCCAGGTGATTCATCCTGTGCACCTGCACCCACAGCCCAAAAAACATCCTAGTGGCACCAACCTTAGTGAACCGGCCCTCAAGTTGGCTGATCTGCTGTGTTCATGCATACACCCCAGACTGATCAACAGCTCAGCAAACCCACCCCGGAAGAACCTTTGTCATCACCACCACAAATCCTCACAGCCTAGGCCACTGAGGCACTATCAAACATCACTAATATGGAATACAGCTGAAGAAACTGCACAAATTTGTCTACCAAGAACCAAAGTCAATACACCCCAGCCAACCAACATATAAAAACCCATTACAGGAATAAGGCTTTCCCCTATGAAACCTACTCTATAAAATTGGAAAAAGCTACTATTCCCTCAGATGCATAAATATCAATGTAGAGATACAGCAAACGTAAAAAAGGCAAAGAAACATGATACCTCCAAAGTAACACAATAATTTTCCAGTAATAGACCCCAAATCAAAAGAAATATATAGAATGCCATTGAGATACAATATAATATGAATAAACAATTCAATTAAATTAGGAAGCCAATTTAGCATCTGCATTAAAAATTATTTTTTTAAAAAAGAACCAAACAGAAACTCTAGACCTGAAAAACTTAATGAATGAAATAAAAAATATAATCAAGAGCTTCAACAACAGATGACACCAGGCAAAAGAAAGAATTTCTAAACTTCAAGAGAGATCTTTTGAAATAACAAAAGCAGATAAAAAAAGAAAAAGAACAAATAACAAAAGCCTATCAAATTTATGGAAAATCATTTAGTGAATATTTGCATTATGAGCAATCAGAAGGTGAAGGTAAGGGAAGAGGTGAGGAAAACATTTCTGATAAAATAATAGCAGAAAACTCCACAAGTCTAGAGAGAGAGAGATGGACATCCAAGTCCAGAAAGCTCAAAGGACCCCAAACAGATTAAACACAAACACATCCTCTCCCAAGTACATTAGAGTCAATCATCAATCAAAGACAAAGAGACATTCTAAAAGGAGCAAGGGAAAAGTGGTAAATCACATATAAGAGAATTCCAATTAGACTAACAATAGGTTTCAAAGAAGAAATCTTACGGGCCAGAAGAGAATAGAATAATTTATAGAAAGTGCTAAAAGAAAAAAAAAAAATACTGCCAGTCAAGAACCCAGCAAAGCTATTATTTAGAAAGGAAGAAGAAATAAAGTCTTTCCAAGATAAGTAAAAACTACAGGAATTATTCATAACTCTACTGGTGTTAAAAAAAATGCTTAAGGGAGTCTTACATTTGGAAGTGAAAAGATGATAACTACCATCATGAAAACACACAAAATTATAAAAATCATAGTTAGAACAGATACACAAAAAAGGAAGAGAAAAAAAAATCAAACCTTATCATGACATGAGAATAAGATTGCATATGTAAAGTATTAAAATAATTACAAGCCTGGAACTTGATACTCTGTGGAAACGAGCTTCAAAAAATGATGTTCAGGGAAAATGTACAAAGGTGATCTATATGTTGTGATAATGGCAGTGATGTGCAGTGGCTGTAAAAGCCCTCTTGGAGATAGCAATTATTAGCACTTTATTATTTCTTTTATCCTCTTAATTTACTTAAAAAATATAACTGGAATTCCAATTCTGCTATGCTGGCAGAAATCTATTACAGCCCACCCCTTCTGCTAGTTGGAACTATAATTTCCAGAAAAAAAAAAATTTAGAAAATAATTACCTGAGGATTCTAAAGTGTGAGGTAATGCAGGCAGATTGTGAAAGAAAGTCAAAACTAAAGAAGTAAACAGGAGAGGCTCCCTCTCTCTCTCTCTCTCTCTCTCTCTCCCTCCCCCTCCATATATATTTGTGTGTGTTTATACATACATATATACATTTGTGTGTGTTTATACATACATATACACATGTATGTATGTGTGTTAATATATGTATGTCTGTGTGTATATTATATATACATATGTATGTACACATGTGTATGTGTGTGTGTATATATATATACACATACATATATATATATATATACACACATAGAGAGCAGGAGAATATATGTATATACTTAAATATATACATATATATAACTTAATAGGGCTCTTGCTGTGTATCAGCATGGTGGTAATGTGATGTGCCATTGGAGCTCCAGAAGAAAAGAAAAACATTTTCATGCAAAAATATCTAAAGCAATAATTATAGAAGATATTCCAAATTTGACTATATGTGTGTATATATATATATACAAGTATACATATATATACGTATACATATGCACACACACACACACACACACAATTGTGAATTCAAGACAGTCGGTGAACTCCAAAAAGTATAAGCACAAAGAAAACTATGTCTACATATATGTTAATCAAATTGTTGAAAACAAAGTAAAAATAAAACACCCTGAAAGCAGCCAGAAGAAAACAGCACATTATACACAGAGGAAGAAGGATTTGAATCATCATTGATTTCTTATCAGAGGATATGGAAGCCAGAATAAAGTGGAACAACATCTTTAAAATGTGAAACACTGAAAAAGAAAAAAAAGAACTGTCAAACCACAATTTTATATCCTATAAAAATATCCTTCGAGAATAAATGAAATTTAAATCTTCTCACAAGAAGAAAAAGAAAGTTTTCCCAGCAGGCCTACAATATTAAAAATGTTTTTTTAAATTTGCTTTAAAACATTTTTTAAAAAATTTATATGCTTAAAAAATATTTAAGGAAAATAATACCACAGGAAAACTTGCATCTTCAGAAATGAAAGAATAAAATACACAGTAAATATCTACACTATTTTCTTATATCTTAAGTACTTTTAAATGTGTGTGACTGAATGTTGAAATAAAAAATTATATCATCTGGTAGAGTTTTCAATGTATGCAGATATATATGACATCTATAATGCAAAATAGCATAGTGGTAAGGGAGTAGAGTTATAGGGACCTACATACTACAAATTTTCTAAAGTTTATGTAAAGTGATGTAATATTAATGCTAAATAAATCCCTTAAATATTTACACAAAATATATACCCAAAAAGTAAATAAATAAAATGAAATATTTTAAATATTTTAAATAATTCAATAAAGGCAAAACAAAGGGATCTGGAGAGCTGGACAAACAAAAAATTAATAATAAAATTGTAGACATAAGTCCAACTCTATAAATAATTATACAAAATTATATAATGTTCCGAACACTCCAATTTAAAGGGAAATATTGATAGAGTGAACAAAAAGCAATACCCTGCCATAGGCTGCTTATACAAGTAACAATTTAACCATAAATGCCAAGTAGACCAAAAAGAAATGAATGGATAATTGTACAACTTGTGTAATGTTGTGAAATGTAGCCAAAGCAGGACTTAGAGGGAAATGTGAAGAATTAAATGCTATGTTATGGAAAGAATAAAGATATAAAATAAATAACCTAAGTTTCTAACTTAAGTAATTATAGAAAGAACAAATTAAAGCTAAAACCAGCAATAGAAGGGAAATAATAAAGGTCAAAGCATAAATGATTGAAGTTAAAAACAAAAACAACAGAGAAAAATCAGTGAAATCAAAAATAATGTCTTTGAAAGGATCAAAGATTGATAAACCTCTAGTGCGACTGACCAAGTAATAAATAGAAATAACACAAACTACTAATATCTGGAATTAAAATATGGCATTACTACATACTTTTAAATGATAGTAAGGGAACATCATCAATAAGTCTATATCTATAAATTAAACAACTTTGATGAAAATCATTAATTCCTTGAAAGATACAAACTACTATAATCTACTCAAGAGGAAACAGATAACGAAATACCCTTCATATCTATTAAACATATTAAATTTGTAGTTAAAAACCTTTCAAAATGAAAACTTCAGGCCCGTATAGTTTCACTGATGGAGTCAGGAAGAAATAATACCAATTCTGCACACTTTCTTCTAGAAAACAGAAGAGAACACTTACCAATTCTTTTTATGAGGTCAGCATTATACTAATACAAAAACCAAATGGTTATTACAGAAAAACTGGAGATTGGGAGATCTTGTGAACATAGATGCAAAATTGTTAAGAAAATACCAGCAAGCTGATGGGGAGAAATGCCAGATATAGGTGAAGGGGCGGAAGGCAACAAATCACACTGCCACGTGTGTACCTATGCAACAATATTGCATGTTCTTCACATGTACCCCAAAAACCTAAAATGCAATAAAAAATAAAATAAAATACCAGCAAGTTGAAATGAGCCACATATAAAAAAGATAATACATCATGACCAAGTGCTGTTCATCCCTAAAATGCAAAACTGCTTTCACATACAAAAATCAATCACTGGAATTCACCATATGATCACACTGAAAACCTGAGAGAAAGAAAAAGTCATAATTATCTCAATGAACCATTCAACAAAATTCAACATCTGATGGTAAAAATTTTCAAGGAACTAAGAACAGAAGGAAACTTCTGTGACTTAATAAAAGACATCTTTTTAAAAACTTGCAATAATTTTCCATTTCATGGAAGACACTAAATGCTTTCTCCCTAAGAGTGGGAACAAGGAAGGAATGCCTTATCTCACAATTTCTAATCACCATCATATTGGAAGGCATGTAATAAAACAAGAAAAAAAAATTCAAGAAATATAGATTGGAAAGAAATAAATAGAACTGTCTCTACTGATAGATAAAATGATTCTCTATGTAGAAAAACCTAAATAATTGCATTTAAGTCTACTAATAAGTAGTAAGTTAGTAAACTAATAAGTAACTTTCACAAGGTTACTAGATACAAACTCAAATTAGACCACAGACTTAAATGTAAAATTTTAAAACTTCTAGAATAAAACATAAGAGAAAAACCTTTATGGACTTGGGTTTCTAGAAAGTTTACATATGACACCAAAATCACAATGCACACAAAAAAAAGTAATTTGGAATTTTTCAAAATTTAAATACTGATTGTTCTGCAAAAATACACTATTAAGTAATGAAAAGGCAAATTCCAGATGGGGAAAGATATTTTAAAACTCTTATCTAATGAACACCTTGTATTAGGAATACATCTACAGAAAATTAATACTTTAACAATAAAGAAAAACAACTTTTTTTGTAAAAAAAAAAAAGGAGGGGGGAGAAGAGCTGAACACACATTAGGAAAAAGATACACAGATGGCAAATAAATATATAAAAAGGTATTTAACATCATTAGGCATTAGTTAAATGCAAATTAACACTACAATTAGGCACTACTATATATTTATTAAAATGTCTAAATTTAAAAATATATATGATAATAAATTGACAATACCAAATGCTGGGAAAAATGTAGAGCCAAAAAAACATTAATTCATTGTTGATGGAAATGCAAACTTATACAGCCACTTTGATAAAAACTTTAGCAGTTTCTTATGAAAATATATACTTATGACATGACCCATCAATTCAACTTCAAGGTATTTATCCAAATGAATCAAAACTTATTTTTACATAAAAATCTTTACAAAAATTTTGATAGTGCCCTTATTCAGGATTGCCAAAAATTGAAAATAATCAAGATGTCCTTCAAGAGTTGAATGAATAAACAAACTCTGGTACATCCAACAATGGAATACTGTTGAGCAGGAAAATGAATAAACAAATTACAGAACAGTATAAATGAATCTTAAATAGATTTTGCTAAGTGAAAGAGGACAGACCCCAAAGGCTATGTACATATCATGTAAGTCATTTATAAATCCTTGTAAAGTCAACCTATAGAGACAAAAATTTGACTAGTGGTTGGTTGCCTGGTTGGCTCTTAAGGATGTGGGGTTGAACGGAGAAAGGCTACACAAGACAATTTTTAGGGTGTTGGAACTATTCTGCATGTTCTCATGTTGGTGGATACATGGCACTGCGCATTTGTCAAAATCTATAAAACTGTACACCACAAAAGTAAACTTTGTTGTCTAATTTTTTCATGCTTATTGTTATCATTGTTATTTTAACTTTTATTGGAAGTTCAGGCATACATGTGCAGGTTTGTTATATAGGTGAACTGTGTGTCACAGGGATTTGGTTTTCAGATAGTTTCATTACCCAGGTACTAAGCATAGTACCCGACAGGTATTTTTCTCTGATGCTCTCCCTCCTTCCACTCTTCACCTTCAAGTAGGCCCCATTGTCTGTTGTTGCCCTGCTAGCAGCCATGTGTTCTCATTGTTTAGCTCCCAGTTTACTGAGAACATGCAGTATTTGGTTTTGTTAGTTTCCTTAGGATAATGGCCTTCAGCTCTATCTATGTTGCTGCAAAGGACCTGATCTCATTATTTTTTATGGCTGCATAGTATTCCGTGGCATATATGTAGCACATTTTCCTTATCCAGTCTACTATTGATGGGTATTTAGTTTGATTCCATGTCTTTGCTATTTTGAATGGTGCCGCAGTGAACATGCACTTGCACGTGTCTCTATGGCAGAATGATTTATATTCCTTTGGGGATATACCCAACAGTGGGATTGCTGGGTGGAATGGTAATTCTGTTTTAAGTTCTATGCCTGCAATCCCAGTACTTTGGGAAGCCACAGTAAGAGAACTCCTTGGTCCCAGGAGTTTAAGACCTGCCTGGGCAACATGGTGAGACTCTATCTCTACAAAAAATACAACCTTAGCCAGGTGTGGTGGCACATGCTTATTGTCCCAGCTACTCCAGAGGTTGAGGTAGGAGGATCTCCCTTGACCAAGAAGGTCAAGCCTGCAGTGGGACATGATTGCACCACTGCATTCCAGCCTGGGCGACAGAGCAAAAGCCTGTCTCAAAAATAATAATAACAACATTTTTAAAAAATGTATAGCCAGAATGTCAAAAGATTCCAGGATGGAAAGTTGGCTATAAAAAACAAATATCCTAGTTTTACAAATAGAAGGCATAAACTCACTGAAGGTGGTCGGGGAAGAGGGAGTTGACCTAAGTAGCTTTGGGAAACAGTGGTTGTCTTGGTTACTCTGAAACTAAATACCAAAAGGACTGTATTTAAACTCTGTTCTTTAGTTGGTAAATTGGGTTCTCACATGTACGCTGATTAGCACTTCTGAAACTCCATGTATCCAAGGGTTGGACACATAAGTTAATAATTTGTAGATAATGGAAGCCAAGTTTCTCACTGTCAAAGAGTGAAGTAACCAATAAGTAAAAAGAGAAGGCTATAATGAATCCTTCCTGATTAATGAGTCAGAAATTATAATTATTTATACATATATGTCTATGTGTTTGTGTCTGTTTCCATCTATTTGTATCTACAAATATAAATCTACACACACACGATGGATGGATAGACAGAGAGAAATAGAGATGTGTGTGCATGCATGAGTTAATACACATGCATATACTTCCTCACTTTGTCCACTAAAAGGTCCCAGAAACAGTAGTATCTCAGTGAAAGCAGATACATTAATCACCCATATTTTAATTTTTAAATACCATTAAAATAAGCCAGATACCAATACAATAAACCAGAGGTCCTTGGAGAAATGGCTAATTCTAGGTCAAAAGCAAGGAAAACACCAGATGGAAAAAGAGCATCTTACAGCATCAGAAAGTAATGAAGTCCTCAAAAAGGATGAGGGAGGCATGTCCAAAGAAGATAGGAGGCTACTTGACACAGTTCCCAGTAACCGAAGCCAGAAAAAGTAGCAATAGTCACTTTTTTTTCAGACAGGGTCTCGTTATGTCACCCAGGCTGGAATGCAGCGGCACAATCTTGGCTCACTGCAACCTATGCCTCCCCTGTTCAAGTGATTCTCCTGCCTCAGCCTCTTGAGTAGCTAGGTCCTATAGGCGCACACCACCACACTTGGCTAATTTTTTTGTATTTTTAGTAGAGATGGGGGTTTGCCATGTTGGCCAGGCTGGTCTCAAACTCCTGATCTTGAATGATCTGCCCATCTCAGCCCCTCAGAGTGCTTGGATTACAGAAGTGAGCCACCATGTCCTACACAATAGTATTTGATTATAACCCAAAGATAGACATTAAAAAATCCATGAGTTCATACTGATATAATGCATGTTTGAACAAATAAATAAATACGGGGTTGGGGGGAGTCAAATCCTCGTTATGTAAGAATTCCAAGTAAAGTAAGAGGAACAAAGGAAACATAAAATCACCATAAAAAGTACAACAGTAACAACTGCTGCATGTAGGATTTGCTGACAAATGCTAAAACTATTGTGAAAAAATTAAAGAAGAAATAAGATATTTGCACAGTTTCAAACCATATTCCCCCAGACATTTATTAATTATTGTGATTTTGATAAGTACCCACAACTTTTTGTTATTCTTTCCACCAAGTGATGAATCTTAACTCCCCTTTCCTCAACAGGATCTGGACTTAGTAACTTACTTCTGATGAACATTGTATGAAAAAAAGTAGTAACTTTACACTGGGGAAACCTCACAGACACCACCTTAAAGAAGCAATCAAGGTTAACATCATGGATATCATGTACCCCCTGTTATGATACAATGAGAAGGGTACTAGGTGGTGTTTTTCCCCAAAATTTGTAACCTCCATCTAATCATAAGAAAACTTCTGGCTGGACACGGTGGCTCATGCATGTAATCTAATTCCAGCACTTTGGGAGGCCAAAGCAGGTGGATCACTTGAAGTCAGGAGTTCGAGACCATCCTGGCCAGCATGGTGAAACCCCGTCTCTACTAAAAATACAAAAATTAGCCAGGTGTGGTTGTGGGTGCCTGTAATCTCAGCTACTTGGGAGGCTGAGGCAATGAGAATCGCTTGAACCCGGGAGGTGGAGGTTGCAGTGAGCCAAGATCATGCCATTGCACTCCAGCCTGGGCGAAAAGAGTGATACTCTGTCTCAAAAAAAAAAAAGAAGAAGAAGAAGAGAAGAGGAAAGAAAAGGAAACTTCTGGTACACTCAAATTGAGAAACTTTCTACAAAACACTTAATGAATAATCTTCAAAATTCTCAAGGTCTTTAAAAAAAGAAAACACTAAGAATTTGTTATAGATTGGAGGAGGGAGGAGCCACAATGACTAACTGCCATGTAGATTCCTGTTAGAGATCCTGAGAAAGGAAAAGAACATTAGTAGGAAAACAGGCAAAATCATAACAAAATCCATAGTTTATAGACACCACCTTAAGCAATCAAGATTAACATCACATGGATATCATGTACCCCTGATATGATACAATGAGAAGGGGACCAGGGGGCATTCTTGCCCAGAATTAGTAACCTCTGTCTAATCATGAGAAAACTTCTGGTTGGACATGATGGATCATGCATGTAATCTAATCCCAGCATTGGGAGGCTAAGGCGGGTAGATCACTTGAGGTCAGGAGTTCGAGACCAGCCTGGCCAGCACGGTCCATTATTGGAATGCTAAGCATGTGGGAATTATCTATATGCTACTGTCCAAGGTCATAGCCAAGGTCTGATTTTTCAAATTCAAAAAATTGCAACCTCAGGCATAAATGGGTTAATAATACTATTCCAAGGTTAATTTCCCAGATTCTACATATTTATAATTATTATGTGAGATGTTAAAATTAGAGGAAGCTGAGGAAGTACATTAAAGAATTATTTGTGCTGCCTTTTCAAAATCTAAAATTATTTTTTAAAAATTATAAAAACCACAATGAGATACTACTATTATACCATTATATGATTTATAATGGCTAAACTTTTTAAACCTATCTATACGACATGGAGGCAAGGCTGTAGAATAATTGAAATGCTAATACATTGCTGAAGGAAATTAAAAATCAAATAAGCAGTTTGGAAAACAGCATGGAGGTTTCTTTAAAAATTAAGCATCAACAATATGACTCAACCATTCTGCCTCTTTGGTATTCATTCAAGGGAAATAAAAATATATATCCACCAGAAGACATTTTTTACACAAATGCTTGTATCAGCTTTATTAAAAGTAGCCAAAATCTAGAAACAATGCAAATGCTCATCAACAGATGAGCAGATAAAGAAATATGGTTTCCCATCTAATGAAATTACTCAATGATAAAAGAAAAGACCTCTTAACAAGCATAACAGTGTAGATTAGTCTCAAAATCATATTCTAGAAGAAAGAGTAAAAAAAAAGCATTATATATTACATTTATATTAAATTCCAGGAAACACCAAATAAACTGTTGTAACAGAAAACAGACCAGGCTGGGCACGATGGCTCATGCCTGTAATCCCAACACGCTATGGGGCCAAGGCGGGTGGATCCTCTGAGGTGAGGAGTTTGAGATCAGCCTGACCAACATGGTGAAACCTCGTCTGCTACAAATACAAAAATTAGCTGTGTGTGATGGTGTGTGTCTGCAATCCCAGCTACTCGGGAGGCTGAGGCTGGAGAATCACTTGAACCCAGGAGGCAGAGGTTGCCCTGAGCTGAGATTGTGCCACTGCACTCCAGCCTGGGTGACAGCGAGACTTTGTCTCAAACACAAAAACAAACAAAAAAAAAGGAAAACAGATCAATGGTTGACTGTGAGTGATGTTAGAGGGAGACTTGGATTGCAAGGAAGTACAGGTAAATTTGAGGGTGATGCAAATAACTGTTTATCTTGATTGTAATAAAAATTTGTCATATGTATGGGTATCTATATGCATATATATGTATATGTGTGTATATATGCTGAAAGTTATTAAAATGTACATTAGCATTATATGATGTGTAAAATATGCCACAATTGAGTCATTGAAAAATCCATAATGATATGTTCAAGAAACTTTGTTTAAATTACAAAAAGAGAAAATATAATTTGAGATATAATTAGAATCTAATTGAAATATATATAAACAAAAATAAATAGAAAATAAAAAACGCATAATGACTAAAACCAAAGAGGGGGGTAAAACATTAACATGTGGGTCATGTTTAAAAGCTCTAATGTGTGTAATTAGCATTTCAGAGAGAAGAGAGAGAATTCACCAAAAGCAATATAAGATTAAATAGGATTGTCCAAAACTGATACTATATTTAAATACAAATAATTAAATAGTTTTGTGAATATCAAGCTTAAGAAATTGAAAAAAAAAACTATAACTAGATACGGTAAGACTACTGAAAACTTTATAACAGTCAGGGGAAAAGATATTACCATTTTACTTTCAAATGAAAAACATTAAGAGTGACAGTTCCAGAAACGATGGAATCAAGAAGAAAGTAGAATAATACCTTTTAAAGTTATGAAAGAAAAATAATACGAGCTTAAAATTCCACACACAGTAAAAATAACTGTCATCAATGAGTTCTGGAACAAAATATTTTCGAAAGAATAAATACTGAGAGAATCCACTGGTCACCAGTAAACCTGGATTAAAACACTAAAGGAAGCTCCTTGGGTAGAAAGGGATCCTAGAGAAAAGTAGAAACGAATAAGAACAATTGAAAAAGTAAATATGTGAATAAGTATAACTAAATAGTGATTAAATGATCATTGTTCAAAAAATAGCAATGTATAAAGGGGTTTAATATATGCACAATGAAAGTACATGACAACAATAAGGCAAAAGAGGAAAGGCCTTCCAAAGAGTTGATTTTGTTTGTTTCTTTTTTGAGACGGAGTCTTGCCA
Source organism: Cheracebus regulus (assembly GCA_963574635.1). NCBI lineage: Eukaryota > Metazoa > Chordata > Mammalia > Primates > Pitheciidae > Cheracebus > Cheracebus regulus. The sequence continues at coordinate 85,164 of CAUYQU010003213.1, forward strand.
CCCAGGCTGCAGTGCAGTGGCAGCATCTCGGCTCACTGCAACCTCTATCTCCCAGATTCAAGCAATTCTCCTGCCGCAGACTCCCCAGCAGCTGAGATGACAGGCACACATCACCACACCTCGCTAATTTTTGTATTTTTAGCAGAGACGGGTTTTCACCACATTGGCCAGGCTGGTCTTGAACTCCTGGCCTCAAGTGATCCATCCACCTCGGCCTCACAAAGTGCTGGGATTACAGACATGAGCCACTATGCTTAGCCTTTTTTTATTGCTTTTTTTAAACTCATTTTTTCACATTTTTGAAAATTTCAATGGCTTTTCAGGTACGAGTGGCTTCTGGTTACATGGATGAATCATATAGTGGCAAATCTCAGATTTTAGTGCATCTGTTACCCAAGTAGTGTATATTGTATCCAATATATAATGTTTTAACCCTCACTCCCCCCAACCTTCCCATCTTCTGAGTCTCCAATAACTATTATACCTCTCTGTATGCCTTTGCATACACATAGCTTAGCTCCCACTTATAATTGAGAAAGTATGATATTTGGTTTTCCAACCCTGAGTTAACTTCACTTAGAATAATGGCTTCCAGATACACTGAAGTTGCTGCAAAAGAGATTATTTTATTCTTTTTTAATGGCTCAGTAGTATTCCACGCTCAATATATACTACATTTTCTTTACCCACTCACCAGTTGATGGGTACTTAGGTTGGTTCCATATCTTTGCAATTGTGAATTTTGTTGCAATAAACATGTATGCAGGTGTCTTTTTGATGTGATGACTTCTTTCTCTTTGGATAAATATCCAGAAGTGGGATTGCTAAATTGAATGATAGATCTACTTTTAGTTTTTTGAGACATTTCCATACTGTTTTCCATGTAGGTCATACTAATTTACATTCCCACCAGCAGTGTATAAGTGTTTCCTTTTCACCACATCCACGTCAACATCTGTTGCTTTTGACTTTTGCATACTGGCCATTCTGGCTGGGGTAAGGTGATATTTCATTTTGGTTTTAATTTGCATTTCTCTGATGATTAGTGATGTTGAACACTTTTTCATGTTTGTTGGCCATTTGGCCACTTTGAGAAGTGTCTATTCATGTCATTTGTCCATTTTTTGATGGGAATGTTTGGTTTTTTTTCTTGCTGATTTATTTGAGCTTCTTGTGGATTCTGGATATTAGTTCTTTGTCAGATGCATAGTTTGCAAATATTTTCTCCAGTTCTGTGGGTTGTTTGTTTCCTCTGATAAGTCTTGCTGTGCAAAAGCATTTTAATTTAATTATGTTAAAATAGGTTAATATTGAAACTTTCTGGTGATAGTGTGGAAGAAGTAAAAGAATATACTAGATTGTAATGAGTCAAAATGTATTATTTAATCTCTAGGGAATTCACCAAAAGAAAGTAAAAGGCTGTGTGAATAACAAGTTAACAAAGGGGGCAAAAGAACTAATTATTTAAATGATCAGTCAAAAATATGGCAAGAGAGGAATGCAACAGAAAACATAATCACAAAGAAAAAAGAATGAAAAAAATAGTAAAAAACAACTGGGCAAAAAAATGAGTGTAATGCAAAGAATAATGATTGAATCTTCACAAACTGAATATCAATAATTTATAGTTTCAAATATATATAAATTTAAATTCTGAGAGACAAAATAGAATAATATTCTTCAATAAATTAAGGTAAAAAAGAAAATAAAATAACACAAAAGAGAAAAGTGATAACCATAAAGCCAAATAAATCAGTCACTATATTGAATGTAAGTATATAAAATACCCTCAAGCAGGCTGGGCAAGGCAGCTCATGCCTGTGGGAGGCTGAGGTGGGCAGATCACCCAAGGTCAGGAGTTCGAGACCAGCCTTACCAACATGGAGAAACCCCATCTCTACTAAAAAAAAAAAAAATACAAAATTAGTCAAGCGTGATGGCATATGCCTGTAATCCCAGCTACTTGGGAGACCGAGGCAGGAGAATCGCTTGAACCCAGGAGGCAAAGGTTGCAGTGAGCAGAGAACATGCCAATGGCCTCCATCCTGGGCAACCAGAGCAAAACTCTGTCTCAAAAATAAATAATAATAACTGGCATCCCCAATGACATAGCTTCAAAACATATCACTCAAACTAGACTAAAAAGACGGAAAAATCCCTGTGAACATGTTCACAGATGCCAGCAAGTGCGATCCCTCCCGCCAGTCCCCAACCCCAGATGTGCCACCAGTGTTACCAGTGTAAGCATTTGCAGGAACTCTGTCACTCCATTTGTGCCAGTGCCCCACACTTGCCAACACATGTACCCTGCTACATTCACCCTGCCACACTGCACCCTGCACCCTGCCACACTGCTGTGACTACTGGCAGGCAGTAGTGTGCAAGGATCCTGCAGCCACCATTTCAATGAAGCACTTTGGCCAGCACTGCCCATCAGAGCACTGTGGCCAACAGATTGCGAATGCTTCAGTTCCTGCAGCACAGCAGGTTCCTAACCTCAAGGGGCCATAGAACAAAGCTGGGGACCTAGCACCAAGCCTCAAGAGTTAGAGCAGGAAGCCCAGGAGTTCTGAGCTGAGGCTTGATCCCCCAAAATCTTCCAGAAATAAAATTAGTTCACTAAACCCACATTATGCCACAATCAAACCCCCAAGGGCATCAAAGAAAATAAAAGCCAAAATATCATTCAAAGAACAACTTCAAAGATGGAAGGAATATGAGTCCACACAGATGAGAAAGAGCCAGTGCAAGAACTCTAGCAACTCAAAAAGCCAGAGTTTCCTCTTACCTCCAAATGGCTGTACTGGTTTGCCAGCAATGGTTCTTAATAAGGCTGAAATGGCTGAAATGACAGACATAGAATTCAGGAAAGCTGAAACCCAATTCAAGGAGTCTAAGGAATATAATAGAATGATACAGGAGCTGAAAAATGAAATGGCCATTTTAAGAAAAAGCCAAATTCATCTGATAGAGTTAAAAAACTCACTTTGAGAATTTCATAATACCATCATAAGCATCAACAGCAGAATTGACCAAACTGAGGAAAGAACCTCAGAGCTTGAAAAACAGTTTTCTGAATTAAATCAGTCAGACAAACAGAAGGAGAGAAAATAAAAAACAATGAACAAAACCTCTGAGAAATATGAGAAAATGTAAAGAGACCAAACCTATGACTCATAGGCCAAATCTATGACTTGGAGTCACTGAAAGAGAAGAAGAGAAAGCAACATGGAAAGCGAATTTGAGGATACAGTCCATAAAAATATCCAACCTTGCTAGAAAAGTGCAGGGATTGATATTTTAACTTCAGATGAAACAGACTTTAAGCCAACAATTGTTAGAAAAAAAGAAAGAAAGAAAGAAAGAAAGAAAGAAAGAAAGAAAGAAAGACAGAAAGAAAGAAAGAAAGAAAGAAAAAGAAAAAAAAAGATGAGGAATGGCATTACATAATGGTAAGAGGGTTCAATTCAACAAGAAAACCTAACTATTCTAAATATGTATACATCAAACACAGAAGCACCAAGATTATAAAACAAGGTCTTAGAGACCTACAAAGAGACTGAGATAATTACATAATAATAGTGGGATATATCAACACTCCACTTATAGTATTCAGCAGATCATCAAGACAGAAATCTAACAAAGACATTCAGGACCTGAACAAAATGTTGGCACTGAACAAAATGTACCTAACAGACATCTACAGAAATCTCCACTCAAAAACAAGAGAATATACATTCTTCTCATTTGCACATGGCACATAATCTGAAACTGACTACACAATCAGCTATAAAACAATTCTCAGCAAGTTCAAAAAAAAATGAAATTATACCAACCACAACCTTTAACCACAGTGTAATAAAAATAGAAATCAATAGTAAGAAAATCATTCAAAAGCCATACAATTACATGGAATTTAAACAATTTGCTCCTGAATGCCATTTGGGTAAACAATGAAATTAAGTAAGAAATCAAGAAATGATTTGAAACTAATGAAAAGAAATCATTGCAGACAGAATCTCTGGGACACAGCTAAAGCAGTGTTAAGAAGAAAATTTATAGCGCAGAATCCCATATCAAAAAGTTAGAAAGATCTCAAATGAACAACCTAACATCACACCTAGAGAAATGAGAAAACAAAAAAATGAGAGGAAACCAATTCCAAAGGGAGAAGATGAAAACAAATAACCAAAATCAGAGCTTCACTGAATGAAATCGAGATGTGAAAAACCATACAAAATATCAATAAATCCAGAAGTTCATTATTTGAAGAATAAATAAGGTCGATATAGACCACTATCTAGTCTGATAAAGAAAAAAAGAGAGAAGATCCAAATAAACACAGTCATAAATGACAAAGAGAACATTACTACTAAACTGAAATACAAAACAAAACATAACAAAACAAAACCCCTTAGAGACTACTCTGAACACCTCTATGCACACAAACTAGAAAACCTAGAAAAAAAATGAATAACTTCTTGAAAACATACAACCTTCCAACACTGAACCAGGAAGTAATGGAATCCTTGAACAGGCTAAAAATTAGTTACAGTAAAAATTGAATCAGTAATAAAAAGCCTACCAACCAGAAAAAGCCCAGGACTAGATGGATTCATAGTGGAATTCCACCAGATACATAAAGAAAAGTTGGTAATATTGCTACTGAAACTAATCAAAAAAATTGAGGAGGAGGGACTCTTTCCTTATTCTATAAGACTGGCATCATTCTAATACCAAAACCTAGCAGAGACACAACAAAAAAAGAAAACATCAGTTCAATATCATTGATGAATATAGGTGCAAAAATCCTCAACAAAATACTAGCAAACTGAACCCAGCAACATATGAAAAAGTTAATCCACCACATTCGGTAGGCTTTATCCCTGGGATGCTAGTTTGCTTCAACATACGCAAATCAATAAATGTGATTCATCACCTAAACAGAACAACAACAACAACAAAACACACCTGATTATCTCAATAAATGTAGAAAAGGTTTTCTGATAAAATGGAACATCCCTTATTGTTAAAAGCCCTCAACAATCTAGGCATTAAAATAACATACCTCAAAACAGTAAGTCATACATGACAAATCCAGAGCCAACATCATACTGAACATGCAAAAGCTGGAAGTATTCCACTGAGAACCAGAACAAGACAAGGATTCCCATTATCATGACTCCTATTCAACACAGTATTGGAAATACTAGCCAGACCCATCAGCAAGAGAAAGAAAAAAAGGGCATACAAATAGCAAGAGAGGAAGTCAAACTATCTCTTTTTGCAGATGATTAATTCTATACCTAGAAAGCCCCATAGTATCTGCCGAAATGTTCCTTGATCTGATAATCGATTCTGCAAAGTTTTGGGATACAAAATCAACACACAAAAATCAGTAGCATTTCTATACAACAATGTCCAAGCAGAGAGTGAAATCAAGAATACAATTCCATTCACAATAGCCACAAAAACAATAAAGTACCTAGAAATAAAGCTAACTAAAGAGGTAAAAGATCTCTACCGTGAGAATTGCAAAACACAGACTAAAGAAATGAGAGATGACACAAACAAATAATTTTTTTAAAAATCCCATGCTCATAGATAGGAAGAATCAATATTGTTAAAATGGCTATACTGATGCCATGCTATTGTGCAATTTATAGATGTAATGCTATCCCTATTAAACTACCAATGGCATTCTTCACCAAATTGGAAAAAACTGTTTTACAATTCACATGGAACCAAAAAAGAGTCTAAATGGCCAAAGCAATCCTCAACAAAAAGAACAAAACTGGAGGCATCACATTACCTGACTTCAAACTATATTACAAGGCTACCATAGCCAGAACAGCATGGCACTCAGACAATGGATCAGAATAAAGAGCCCAGAAAGAAAGCCATACACCTACAATGATCTGATCTTTGACAAAGTAAACAAAAACAAGCAATCAGGGAGGACGTCCCTATTCAATAAATGGTGCTAGGATAACTGGCTAGCCATAGGCAGAAGATTGAAACTAGATCCCTTCCCTACATCATATTTTAAAAATTAGCTCAAGATGAGTTAAAGAATTAAATGTAAACCAAAAACTATAAATCCCCTGGAAGACAACTTAGGAAATACCATTCTGGATACGGACCCTGGCAAAGATTTCATAAAAAAGACACCAAAAGAAATTGCAACATAAATAAAAATTGACAAATGACACTTCCATAAACTAAGGAGCTTCTGCATAGCAAAAGAAACTGTCAACAGAGTAAATAGACAACATACAGAGTGGGAGAAAAATTTTGCAAACTATATATCCAATAAAGGTCTAATATCCAGAATCTGTAAGAAACTTAAATGAATTTATAAGCAAAAAACAACCCTATTAAAAAGTGGGAAAAGGACATAACAGACACTTCAAAGAAGATATACATATAGTTAACAGGCATATGAAAAAGTGTTCCATATCACTAAGCATTAGAAAAATGCAAATCAAAACTACAATGAGATATTACCTCATACCAGTCAGAATAGCTATTACTAAAATATCAAAAACTAACAGATGTTGGTGAGGTTGTGGAGAAAAAAGAACACTTCTACACTGCTGGTATAATGTAAATTAGTTCAGCCATTGTGGAAAGTAGTGTGGCAACTTCTCAAAAATCAAAACAAAATTATCATTTGACCCAGTGATTTCATTATTGGGTATATACCCAAAACACACATAAATCATTATATTATGAAAACACATGCACCTGTATGTTCATTGCTGAACTATTTACAATGGCAAAGAAATGAAGTCAACATTAATGCCCATCAACAGTAGACTGGACAAATGTAGTACATATGTGTATATGTATACTACATTTAAATAGCGTAAATGTAGTACACATTTACACCATGGAATACTATGCAGCCATAAAAAATGAGATCATGTCCTTTGCAGCAAACTAGATGCAGCTGGAGGCCATTTTTCTAAGCGAACTAATACAAGAGTAGAAAACAAAATATTACATGTTCTTACTTATAAGTGGGAGCTAAACATTGAGTACACATAGACACTTGAGTACTTGAGGGTGAAGGAGGGGAGGAAGAGGATTGAACAGCTACCTATCAGGTACTAAGCTTATTATCTGGGTGATGAAATACTCTGTAAACCAAACCCCCATGACATCAACTTACCTATATAACATACCTGCACATATACCCCTGAAGCTAAAATAAATTTTTTAAAAATATAAAATAATAAGAAGGAAAAGTAGATAAATCCACAATAACAATATGAAACAATAAGATGAGATACCGTCTCTTTAAGGGCACATAAAATATTTACCTCTATGGTGGTTATATAGTAAGATGACTATATGGTGATCATATAGTAAGCCAAGATAACATTTAAAGATCCAAAATCATTTACAAGTTTGCTAATCATGGTGAAAGTAAGTTAGAAGCCATTAAATGGCTAACCAAAAAAATGACTAGAAAACTTTCTACACTTGAAAAATAAGCAATATGCTTCTAAATAAACCCTAGGTCAAAAACAATTTTTTAAGTAAATTAAATAATGTTTGAGCTAGAGTAAAATATGTCAAAATATATGGGATTCAGCTAAAACAGTACTGAAAAGTAAATTCATAGCTTTAAATGAAAGAAAAGAAACACAAAAAATAAATTATCTAACCACACATAGGAGAAAGCCAGAAAAAATAACGAATCATAATAAAATATATTGGAAAATTAAATAAATAAGAACAGAGATTAACAAAAATTTTAAACAAAATAAACTAATAAAACCAAAGTTTGTTTTTTTGAAAAGAATAAAGAGATGAAAGCAACAAAAATCAGGGTAAGAAAACAATTTTTGTGCTATTATACTTGACAATTTAGATGAAGTGGAAATATTTATTGAAAATCACATCTTAACAAACTGATTCAAGAAATAACATAAAATCTAAATGCACATAGTATTGTGTGTGTGTAAATATATATATTCAATGAGAGTTCGCCTCACAGAGAATTATTCTGAACATTTAAGAAAGAAGTTGCACCAACTTCCTACAAACTTGTTCAGAAACAGAGAAAAATACACACTTTTTATCTCATCAGAAGAGCCTTGGCATTCAATAGGCTTAATACTAAAACTGACAAGGACATTGCCACATAAGAAAATTTCAGACAAATTCTCCATGAACATAAAGAAATTAACAAAATATTAGAAAATCAAATGTGGTGATATACAATAAGGATAAGAAATTATGACCAAGCATAATCTGAGCAATGAAAAATGGCTCCACTTCCAAAAACTCATCAATATGAGAGTTTTTGAAGAAGATGATGTAGACTCATTTCTCCCTGCTCTTCTCTGTTATGTACAACTACAAACCCTGGAAATAATGCAAAACACAATGAAAGGAAAACCCTGAAAGATGGGAAGAGGAAGACAAAATAGTAATAGAACTCAGCACTAGAGGAAAAACATCATGACAGGGTTTCTTATGGCCCCCAACAACATAAAAAATGCAACTTAGGTCTAGAATTTTCTAAATTCCAACCTAGCAACAGAAGATGGTCCAAGTAGGCTCATTCTTCTCCCAGACAGACTAGCCAAGCAACACCATAAGGACAATCAATCAGAAGCCCTGCTGAAAACAAATGGCCTCACCCTAGAAACATCATCCTTCCACACCAACGTGGGACTCCCCTGACCCCTGTGAGAAACCAGGCAGCTGAGCAGCACTGGCAAGGAGGTCTCATCATTTTCGGACACAGCCCAGGAATCCTCTCTGTCATTGTAGGTCCAAGACTCCACACCTCCACTGAGAGATACTCCAGCAGCTGGGCAGGACCAGCAAGCGTGATTCCACCTAGCCTATAAAAACTCTTCCTCCCTATAGGCTGGAGTCTTTCCTCCTCCACCCAGAGTCAGCAGGTGGCACTGGCAAACAGTCCTCAGCCAGGGAAGTGCTCTCCTTTCCCTGTAGGCAGGATAGTCTTGTCACAAGTACCCTGTCTCGGAAATGTTCCTCATTCTCACAGGCCATTCTTCAACTATAGAAACCAGGTGGTCCAGCCTGGGAAATTCCTGTCATGCTTCTTGGGAATCACAAAGAAAGAGCAGTAGAAGCCCCCAAAGCACTAGATAAACTAAGCAGACCAAAACAGTACCACAAAATAACACCAGCTCCTAAAATTAAGTACTCACTGGAAGCACAGCAGATAAAAGTAGGCCAGATGTGTGCTAAAACTAACCAGGATAACTCCCTACAAAATAATAATAATAATAATAATAGATTTAAGCAGAACACACAGCCTCCTAAGACAATTACCACAATGTTCAAAATATAATCAAGAACCAGGAAACCACAACTTGAGTAAGAAAAAATGATCAACTGATGGTAAGACCAGAATGGATCAGAAGTTTTAATTATCTGACTATAATTCTAAATAAATCATCATAAAAAATGCTTCAACAGCAATTACAAATCATCTTGAAATAAAAGGCAGACAATCTCATCAAAGGACAAGGAGGTATAGAATAGAACTAAATGGAAGTTATGAAGCTGAAAATAGAATAACTAAAAATACTCACTGGATGAAATCAATTATAGTGTTTAGATAACAGAGGATAGAATCAGTAAACTGCAGAACAGATGAACAAAATCTACCCAATCTGAAAAATAGAGAGAAAACAGATTGATAAAGAAATGAACAGAGTCTTGAGGGTAGATGGGACAATAACAAGAGATCTAACACCAACATTAATTTCACTGACATTCAAGAAAAAGAAGAGAGAGAGACTAAGGCTGGAAGACTATTCAAATAAATAATGATTAGCAGTTTGACAAATTTAGTGGAAGATATAAACCTAAAAGTATAAGATAAGCCCAAATAAATCCATGTCAAGACATATCATAATAACATTTCTGAAAATTAAATGTAAGAAAAATCTTGAAAGCACCTAGAAAGAAGCTACCCAGAAGAATGCAAAACTAAAGTGAATTGGTAATATGAAACTATGGTAATCAGTAGAAAATGGCACAACACATTTAAATTCCTGAAAGAACTCTCAACCATAAATTCTATGTCTGTCTTTATGACATAAAGGGGAAATAAAGACATTCTCAGATAAAGGAAGACCAAATGAATATGTGCCTAGAAGTCCAATCCTTTGAGGTTGGATAAATAACATTTACTAAGCAAAAAGAAAATAATAACAAAAGCATTATTGGAGCTTTAGGAAGTAAGTAAAAACCACAGAAATAGGAGTATATTCCATCCTTCTTCTTCTGAGTTTTATAAATGTATTTGATGATTGAAACACAAACTATAACACCATTTGATACTCAAGATGATGACATTTAAAAGTATGGAAGGTAAAGATACCTAAATGGAAGCAAGATTCCTACACTTCACTCAAAGTGGTAAAATGTTAACACAAAGACTGATAAGTCACATTTGTGTATTATAATACTCAGAGCAAACCTTAGAGATGTACACTAAGAAACACTATAAATAAAGCAAGATTGAATCCTTAAAATATACAAGTAGCCCACAAAAAATTAAGAAAAGAGAAACAGAAAAATAAAAAACAGATGAAATAAACAATTATCATTTAGCACTTACCTAAATGCTAAAACAACAAGAGTTAAAGGATGTAAATGCCAATTAAAAGGCAAAAATGGGCAGAAGAGATTTAAAAAAATCCAACTACATGCTGTTTGCAAAAAAACTTACTTCAAAGGCAATGAGATGGGCAGTTAATGTCAAAGAATGCAAAGATACACTATTCAAATATTAATTTTTAAAAAATAGGAGTGACTATATTAATATCAGGTAAATAAAATCACCAGAGACAAACAGGGACATTATACAATGTTAAAAGGAAGATTCCATCAGGAAGACATATGATCCTAAATATGTATGCTCCAAACAACAGATCTTCAAAATGCATGAAGAAAAAAACTGATAGAGCTGAGAAGAGAAATAGACAAATCAACAATTATAGCTGGGGACATCAACAACCCCATCTTGGCATCTGATAGAACCAATAGATAAACAAGAATATTGAAACTCTGAACAACACAGTTGATATGGTTTGGCTGTGTCCCCACCCAAATCTCACCTTGAATTGTAATAATCCCCACATGCCAAGGGTGCAGCCAGGTGAAGATAATTGAATCATGGTGACAGTTTCCCCCATACTGTTCTCATGGTAGTGAATAAGTCTCATGAGATCAGATAATTCTATAAATGGGACTGCCCCTGCACAAGCTCCTTTGCCTACCACCACGTAAGATGTGACTTTGCTCCTACTTTGACTTCCACCATGATTGTGAGGCCTCCCCAGCCATGTGGAACTGAGTCAATTAAACCTCTTTCCTTTATAAATTACTCAGACTTAGGTATATCTTTATCAGCAGCATGAGAACAGATTAATACAAAATCAAACAATAATATCTATTTGACACATACAGAACATTCATCCCAATATCAGCAGAATAGACCTCTTTTCAAGTGTCCACTGATTATTCACCCAAGATAGAACATATCCTAGATGATAAACAGACTTTGATACACTTAGAAGAACTGATATCATACAGATCATCTTGTCTGATTATAATGGAATTAGACTAGAATTCAATAAGAGAAAAACAAAAGGATGATCCTTAAACATGTGGAAAATAACAATACACTTTGAACCTAAGCCATAAATCAAACAGTAAATGTCAAAGAAAATTTTTAGAAAATATATGGAATTGAATATAATGAAATGCAACATGTTAAATTATGTAAAGTGCGGCTAAAAGAGTTCTAATAGGAAGATTTATAGCACTAAAAGCTTACATTAGAAAAAGGTAAATGTCTCAAATAACCTAAGGTTCTACTTCGAGAAGTTAAAAAAAGAAGCAAAATAAATCCAAAGCAAGCAGAAATAAGAAAGATGAGAGCAGAAATTATTAATATTGAAAATAGAAAAACAATTTTTAAAATAAAACAAAAAAGTTATTCTTCAAAAACTCAATAAAGGAGGGGAGGACAAGATGTGGACAAGTGGAATAGCTCCCATGGAGGGACAGAGAAGACAGGTATGCATTTTTTTGTTTTGTTTTGTTTTGTTTTTGTTTTGAGTCAGAGTTTTGCTCCATCACCAGGCAACAGGCTGGAGTGCAGTGGCACGATCTTGGCTTACTGCAACCTCCACCTCCCTCAAGGAGGTGGTTCAAACAATTCTCCTGCCTCCGCCTCCAGAGTAGCTGGGACTACAGGTGCGCACCACCATGCCCAGATAACTTTTGTATTTTTAGTAGTAGACGGGGTTTCACCATGTTGGCCAGGATGGTCTCGATCTCTTGCCTCTTGATCCTCCTGTCTCAGCCTCCCAAGACTGGTATGCTTTTAACAGATCTTCAGAGGGAAGGCACCAAGAGTGGATGGAGGAAAGACACAGAATCCAGGCTGACAAGGGAGAAAGCTGTGAACCCCACAGGGCTACTGAGCACGGGGATTCATTTTTGACCCACAACAGCTCTAGGGGAATGGATGAATTGAACTAGCAAGGAGCAACCACTCTCACCACAGGCCTCTACATCCCAGGCAGGAGGGGACCCCTTGACCATCACCGACACTTGAGATAGCAGGGATAGCTGCTTAGAGAAGTGGTGGGCAGCAGCCAGCTGATGTGGAATACAGAGAGTTTGGTGTAGGAGCACCTGTAGTGGAGTATGGCCAAGGATAGCCATTCTCCTAGGCTCAACTTGCTCCTATAAGACATTTTAACTTTAGGGGAACTGTCAGACCTGATCTCTGTAGGGCAGTCTTGCACATCAAACAGGACTGGTCTGATGTGAGCACTCCTTGATCTGCTGACCTCTCCTGAGGCCCCAGCATCACCATCCCTGCTTATAAGGCAGTGTCAGGTGTCCTGGGAACCCACACCATAGCTTCTGCACTGGAGGACCAAGCCTGACAGCTGGAGAGCTCCAGCGAGGTGGCTACTGTGGCTGCACACCAGCCCACATGCTACCTCCCCATACTGCAGCTTCTCCTGAGCCAACAGCAACTAAACATATCACATTGTCAGCATGTGTCTACACCGGTGGGTTTGCTTTACTTGGCCTGCCAGCATGTGGGAGTGCAGTCTGTCCCCCCACCCCCACTAAATGTCATTGCAGACAGAGCCTTCACGGCACAGAGCCAGCAAGCCTCACCTCCACCAGTGTCCCATACTTGTGCTAATGCAGCACAGAGAACAAGAGATCCTCCCACAACCTGAGCAATCATCTAGCTTGTAGGGGCACAGAGAAGGCACCCAGATCTATGCCAGCCAGCATCTTGCCCCAAACCAACTCCACCTCTAGAACAACAGTTCACACAGTCTCCGTCAGGGGCCCTCCTACTACCAGTTGCCTTGCCTCTGCCACTGTAGTGAATGCCCGCAGTAAGGCAGGCACCCCTGCACATGCTAGCACTCTGTTGCAGCTGGTGCACCTTGTCACCCCCAGCACAGTGGACTCCAAACCTCTAGGAGCCAGATAACAAAGTTGGGGCCCAATACAACTTCCCCAAGATTTCATGACAATGAGGCCAAAAGTAAATGCAACAAAAGCAAAAATTGACAAATGGAATCTAATTAAAGAGTTTCTGCACAGCAAAAGAAACTACCAATAAAGTAAACTGAAAACCTACAGAATGGGAGAGAATTTTTGTAAACTATGCATCTCACAAAGGTCTAATACTCTGTATCTATAAGGAACTTAAGCAAATTTATTTTAAAAACATTTAAAAGTGGGCAAAGAACATGAACAGACACTTTTTAAAAGAAGACATATAGGCAGCCAAAAATAATATGAAAAAAAGCACATCATTGATCATTAAAGAAATGCAAATTAAAATCTCAATGACATACTATCTCACACCAATCAAAATGGCTATAATTAAAAAGTCAAAAATAACAGATGATGGTGAGGTTATGGAGAAAGGGAACACTTATACACCATTAGTGGGAGTGCAAATTAGTTGAACCATTGTGGAAGACAATGTGGCAATTCCTCAAAGACATAAAGAAAGAAATACTATTCAACCCAGGAATCCCATTACTGGGTATTTACTCAAAGAGTATAAATTGTTCTATTATAAACACACATGCACAGGCATGTTCACTACAGCACAATTCACAACATCAAAGACATGGAATTAATCTAAATGTCCATCGATGTTAGATTGGATAAAGAAATGTGGTACACATATAAAATGGAATACTATACAGCCAAAAAAAGAACAAGATTATGTCCTTTGCAGGGCCATGATTGGAGCTGGAGGCCATTATCCTTAGCAGAATAGAAACAGAAAACCAAATACAGCATATTCTCACTTATAAGTGGGAGCCAAATGATGAGAACACATAGACACATAGAGGGAAACAACACACACTGAGGCCTATTGGAGAGTGGAGGATGGGATGAGAGAGAAGATCAGAAAAATATCTATTGGGTATTAGGCTTAATACCTAGGTGATAAAATAATCTGTAAAATAAACCCCCATGACACAAATTTACATATGTAACAAACCTGAAAATGTATCCCTGATCTTAAAATAAAAAGTAAAAAATCAATAAATTCATACATCCTTAACAAGACTAATAAAATAAAATGAGAAGGCAAGATTAGAGAAAAAAGAGTGAAAAGAAATGAACAAAGCCTCCAAGAAATATGGGATTATGTGAAAAGACCTAATCTATGTTGGACAGATATACGTCAGTGTGATGGAGAGAATGAATCCAAGCTGAGAAACACTCTTCAGGATACTACCCAGGAGAACTTTCCCAACCTAGCAAGGCAGGCCAATATTCAAGTCCAGGAATGCAAAGAACACCACAAAGATATTCCTCAAGAAGAGCAACCCCAAGGTACATAATCATCAGATTCATCTGGGTTGAAATGAAGGAAAAAATGCTAAGGGCAGCCAGAGAGAAAGGTCGGGTTACCCACAAATGGAAGCCTATAAGACTCACAGTGGATCACTCAACAGAAACCCTACAAGCCAGAAGAGAGTGGGGACCAATATTCAACATCCTTAAGGAAAAGAACTTTCAACCTAGAATTTCATATCCAGCCAAACTAAGCTTTATAAGCAAAGGAGAAATAAAATCCTTTAGGAACAAGCAATTGCTGAGAGATTTCATCACCACCACACCTGCCCTACAAGAGCTCCTGAAAGAAACACTAAACAAGGAAAGGGAAAACCAGTACCAGCCACTCCAAAAACGTACCAAGTGGAAAAGAGCATCAACACAATGAAGAAATTGTATCAACTAATGGGCAAAACAACCAGCTAGCATCAAAATGGCAGGATCAAATCCAGACATAACAATATTAACTTTAAATGTAAATGGGCTAAATGCCCCAATCAAAAGACACAGACTGGCAAATTGGATAAACAGTCAAAACCCATCGGTGTGCTGTATCCAGGAAACCCAACTCATGTGCAAGGATATACATAGGCTCAAAATACAGGGATAAAATAAGATTTACCAAGAAATGGAGAGGAAAAAAAGCAGGAGTTGCAATCCTAGTCTCTGATAAAATAGACTTTAAACCAAAAAATATCAAAAGAGACACAGAAAGGCATTACATAACGGGAAAATGATCAATGCAACAAGAAGAGCTAATGATCCTAAATATATACACACCCAATATAGGAGCACCCGGATACATAAAGCAAAATTCTTAACAACCTACAAAGGGACTTAGACTCCCACACAATAATAGTGGGAGACTTTAACACTCCACTGTCAATAACAGACAGAACAACGAGACAGAAAATTAACAAGGATATCCAGGACTTGAACTCAGATCTAGACCAACCAAACCTAATAGACATTTATAGAACTCTCCACCTGAACTCCACAGAATATACATTCTTCTTAGTACCACATGACACGTACTCTAAAATTGACCACATAATTGGAAGTAACTCACTCATCAGCAAATGCAAAAGAATGGAAATCATAGCAAACAGTCTCTCAGACCACAGTGCAATCAAATTAGAACTCAGGATTAACAAACTACCTCAGAACCATACAATATCATGGAAACTGAACAACTGGTTCATGAATGTTGACTGGATAAACAATGAAATGAAGGCAGAAATAAAAATTTTCAAAACCAACGAGAACAAAGACATAGCATACTAGAATCTCTGGGACACATTGAAAGCAGTGTCTAGAGGAAAATTTATAGCAATAAATGCCTACATGAGAAGCAAGGAAAGATCTAAAATTGACACCCTTTCATCAAAATTGAAAGAGCTAGAGAAGCAAGATCAAAAACCTCAAAAGCTAGCAGAAGACAAGAAATAACTAACATCAGAGCAGAACGGAAGGAGACAGAGACACAAAAAACCTTTCAAAAAAATCAATAAATTCAGGAGCTGTTTTGAAAAGATCAACAAAATAGACCACTAGCCAGATTAATTAAAAAGAAAAGAGAGAAGAATCAAATAGATGCAATAAAAAATGATAAAGGGCATAGCACCACAGATTCCACAGAAACACAAGCTATCATCAGAGATTACTACAAACAACTCTATGCACATAAACCAGTAAACCTGGAAGAAATTGATAAATTTCTGGACACGTGCACCCTCCCAAGCATAAACCAGGAAAAAGTCAAAACCCTGAATAGACTAATAAAAAGGGCAAAGTTGAAGCAGCAATTAATAGCCTACCAACCAAAAAAGTGCCCAGGTGCAGATGGATTCACAGCTGAATTCTACCAGACATACAAATAGGAGCTGATACCACTCCTTCTGAAACTATTCCAACAATCCAAAAAGAGGGAATCCTTCCCAGATAATTTTATAAGACATTCTGACACAAAAACCTGGCAGAGACAAGAAGAAAAGAAAACTTCAGGCCAATATCAATGATGAACATAGATGCAAAAATCTTCAAAAAAATACTGACAAACCAATTGCAACAGCACATCAAAAAGCTTATCCATCACGAACAAGTAGGCTTCATCCTAGGGATGCAAGGCTGGTTTAACATATGCATGTCTATAAATGTAATTCACCACATAAACAGAACCAAAGACAAAAACCACATGATTATCTTTACCTTTTCTTTTAAAAAAATTTCTTTAGAATGGAGTCTCACTATGTAGACCAGGCTAGAGTTCAGTGGGTTTTCACAGGCATGATCATAGTGTACGACAGCCTCAAAGTCCTGAGCCCAAGGGATCCTTCTGCCTCAGCCTGCCGAGTAGTTGGAACTACAGGCATGCACAACTGTGTCTGGCTTAATGCTATTATTTTCTAACCTACATACTCTTAACCAAAAGTATAAATTTAGTTTATAATTAAAATACTAGAGAAAATTTCTTTGATGCAGGTGTTTATAAAGTATAACTAGGTCACATTATGAACTATACTTTTTCAAACATTTGCCTTTCAGTAATACACTCTGTATTTTTAGTATTATTAACTCCAATCTCTCTCTTTGAGACACTGGCAAAAAAAAAAGAAATGTAGTATGGTGAAAATAAGATAAATGTTACAATGCTGATCATTTCAAGACTTTTTTTTTTTAATTTTGTGAGTACAGCATTACATTATTGTTAGATATGTGGCATTTCACTCACCATATATATATATATTTTTTTCTTCTAATGGTTGATTCCTTGTATCAGAGACCCAACAGTGTATGATGGTTATGATGAGCAGAAAGACTTAGCTTCAATTTCTGGCTCTAGCATTTACTAGCTAGACAATGGTCAGTAATTCATTTACCCTCTTAAGCTTCAGGCTTCTCATTTGTGAAAAATGACATAGTATTAGTTTGATTTTAAAAGTATGTAACAAAAACAAATATATCTAAGGTACTTAGGACAGTGCTTGAACAAAGCAAGTGTTCTGTAGTGGTTAGCTCATTATCATAGTCATTGTTATTATACAAATGTTTATACAAACAAACAGAAGTTTTCAGTTTAACTTTAAGTCCAATTGTTTGTCATGTAAACCCACCTATAGTTCTAGCTGTTGTATCATTTTATAATACAAATGTTTGCAATGGTAGCACTTAAGCTGTGCTTTATTTTCCAATGAACTTTGAGAAAAAGGTAAGTTGAAGTTACATATTCTGGACTAGAATATGCTCTCATATATTGCCTTTTTTTCATATAGTAAACTTCTAGAATGATAAACACTTAAAGTCTTATCTGCTATGCAAAAGACAGTGACTTGACTATTTTATGTATATCTAGAATTATTCCTCTAGGGTTTTGTTGTTTTATTACCATAATGGGTAGCCTACAATAGTTTATGTTTAATGCAACACTCAATTGTTTTAAAATAATTTGTGAAGAAAACAAATGTATGTTTCACAATAACTATTAGAAAATATGAAATTTAGAAAGATAAAGAAGGCAGATTCAGATTTGGATTAACTGGTATAATAAAAATATTTTTTATCAATAGAACTCATTCCTGTATACTGTAAGGTAAACACATAATGTTCATTATTTCAGAGAAGAAGAAGGAGACTTAACAAAGGAAAATTAAAAGAGAAAAGAAAAAAAGGTAAGGCTCTCTTATATAGGCATAAAAATATTCTATAGCAAGAAATACCTAGTTACTAATAAACTAAGTGAAAGGAGAGGTTAAAATAGTGGAGGATGCACATTGTCAACATACTATCACGTATCCCCTTAAGTTCAATTTACTGGATAAGTTGTACTAAAGCTTTTCTGTTCATTTAAAATATGTTTTTATGAACTACATATACAAATGTTAATGAAAGGCAGATATCATATTTTATCTCTTTGGCAGGATAATCACTTGTTGATATGATTTCCAAGTATTTGAAATATTAATGTATTAATATATTTACTTCCATCTTTGTGAGTTTATTTATTCATACATTCAACAAATATTTATAGGGCTCCTCCTATATTCTTGGAATTGTGCTTAGTTGATAGTGAACAGTAAAAAAAAAGAAAAATTCTGGCTTTTTCATATTCTATTTAATAAAATAAATCAACAAAATATATAGTAAATAAAATGGTAATCAGGGCTGTGGAGGAAGATAGATTAGTGGCAAGAAACAGAGAACATTTGTGGAGATTTTACAAATGAGATGGGGCTGTCAGTAAAGACCTAATGTATAAGGTGAAATAAGGTGAGAATTGAAGGATGTAAAAGCAAGAACATTCGAGGCAGAGAGACATGCATAAGCAAAGTTCCTGAGGCAGAACTATACAAGGAGGCCAGAGTGCTGGAACACACTAAAGGAAGAGAAAAACAGTAGATAGAAGATCAGAGTGGCAACAGCATGGTATGATATGGGACGATGTTGTTCATTTTAGTAATTCTGAGTTTTATTCTGGGTGAGGAGATAAGCCATTGAGAGATTTAGATAAATGCAGTGGCATGATCTGAGATAATTTTAACATATAGACTCAAAGGTGGAAGAGGGAGATCATTTAAATGGAAATAATTTGCAACAATTTAGTTTTGATGTGATTGTAGCAACAAAGGTAGTGAGAAAGAGTCAAATTCTGGATATTTTGAAATTATATTACATTATATCCAACGTGATGTCCTGACCAATTGGACGTGGTGGCAGTTGGGGAAGGCATTATTTTGGGAGAAAGAGGTAACTTTGGTATGGAGGTGTCTTGGGCGCTTGATGGTGAAGAAAAAGACATAATATAAAAGGAAATAAAATTTAGAGATATAGATAGGAAAAGTAATAATAAAACCAACTATATATAAGACTTAATCAACATATCCAATTTAATTTTAACAAAATTTAAACAGAGATTGATAAGAAACTTAACTGACTAATTTTAAAATTCATACGAAAGAACAAATAACCAGCAAAGGTATAGGTAGACCGGGATAAGTAAACAAAAGGTGGAATATATTTTATGATATCAAGACAGTAAAAAATAGTAGATATCAATATAATGTGCTCTTGCCATAAGAATAGATAAATATTCTACTAGATGGGTTGTTATGCACAGAGAGAAAATATTAAATTGGATTCCCACTTCATACCACATGCAAAACTCAATTAAAACTCAAATGAGAAAAACTTAATAGGCAAATAGCTCCTTTTTTTTTTTTTTGAGATGGAGTTTTGCTCTTGTTGCCTAGGCTGGAGTGCAATAGTCCAGTCTCAGCTCACCACAACCTCAGCCTCCCAAGTAGTTGGAATTACAGGCTTGTGGCATCATGCCTGGCTAATTTTGTATTAGCTATTTTTTTTTTTAGTAGAGTCAGGGTTTCTCCATGTTGGTCAGGCCGGTCTTGAACTCCCAACCTCAGGTGATCTGTCTGCCTCAGCCTTCCAAAGTGCTGGGATTACAGGCGTTAGCCACAGCACCCGGCCGCAAGTAGCTCTTTACTTAGGCTGGGAAGTGATTTTTAAATTAAGATGCAAAAAATATAAAATTATAACTAAAATTATTGATTAATTTTACAACATTCAAATTAATAATTTAGGTTCAGTGAGAAAACACAATAAAGTTATAAGACAAGTCACAAACTGGTAAGATATTTGTGATAAAAATAGCTTACAAAGGATTAATATTCAAAATGTGTAAAGAACCAAAAATCAATGAAAAAAAAACTCACTGCAACTTAATAGACTTATAAGTAAGAGAAATGAACAGGCATTTTAGAGACATGAGAGCATGACACTCAATAGATATGAAGAGATATTTGATCTCATTGTTAACTGGGAAGTGAAAATAAGAACCACAGTGAAATATGTGTTTACTGTAACTGTATTCTAAATGTTGGCTGGGATATGTAGGAATGAAAACACTTATACATTTTAATGGAGTATGATTTGTGTAATCCTGTTGGAACCTAGTAAAAATGAAAATACATATTATGTAAGTACCCCATATTTTATTTTTCAGTTATTATTCTATAGATTTGAAAGTAAAGACATAAGATTTTGCAATAGCAAAACAACAAAATGAAGCAAAACAAAATGACCTGTAAATAATCAAATTTCCACCAAGGCCAAAGAATCATAAATTATATGATTGATTTGATAACATTGATGACTAAGCATATAATATATGAAATGATAATCAGTGCTGCAAGGAAAGATTATGGCAAGAAATAGAGAATGTGGACATTTTACAAATGAAATTGGGTGGTCAGTGAAAACCTCATGGATAAGTTGGAAATAGGTAAGAATGAAGTAGAGGAGGGTTTGGCAAGCTTTTCTAATTGTCAGAGAGTATATATTTTAGTCTCTGAGCATCACACGTGTTCTCTATCATAGACACTTATTTTTTTAAAAAGCAAAATAACACAAAACAAAAGCTTAATATTTAAAACATGAACTCAAAGTCTGTAAAACAGAAGAGGTTGCTTATCTGATTTGGTCCATTGGCCATAGTTTGCTAATTGCTGAACTAAGTATACAAGAGAAAACATTATGAATTTCACCAATATACATCTTAGAGAAGAAAAAAAGCAAGCAAATGATGGCAGAATAAATATTGTATTCTATTTATAATTCAAAAATATGTAAACCAAGCCATTTATAGGGTTTCACACATATAGGTTATCACTATTAAGGAGGCATATGAATGACAAAAATAAAAATTAAAACATAGCTTATCTCTGAAGAGAAGTGGCACCCAGAAGATGCCAATGGCATTGGATACTTTTTTTTTCAAGCGTATATTTTCAGTATACGTATGTGGATTTTATTTATATAGTTATATCATATATATTTTATAAATACTTTTGTATGCATTTTGTATGCTGCTAACCTTTCTTACTGCTCATCATACTTTCATGTTAATGGAAATTAGTGTATTTCAACTAATTGAAATATACTCAGAAAAAAGAGAAAAACTAACACATTTAAAAAAATCTGAAAATTGTGGAAACATTAGATTATTACAATTAGAGAATTTGCAGAAGAAATTTTAGTTCTAAATGCAGAACAGACTTGCCATGAATATAAAATAATCAGAAAAGTAAACATTTTTATTGGAAACTTAAAATATTGTGCCAGTAATTAGAATTCCTAATTCTAGATTTTGTCTAGAAGATAAAATTGATTAATTGTTTTTGGATTATAGAGCTGAAAATTCAGCGAGATATAAATTATATGTAAAAATTGGATTCTAGTTTTAGGAGATTTTGATTCTTATTTATGGCTGTCCTAGAAGGGGAGGAAAAAGACAATGCAACAGAGGAAATTATCAAAGACAATTGAGAATAATATTAACATCCAATTCATATACTTTTGGTCATAGAAATCTGATTTTTATTTGAAGAATCTACTGTGACTCTTAGTAACTATGACATGCCCTCTCACTCTAGGTTAGGGTTAGATATGTGAATCAAGGAAAGCTATTTACATGTTGGGTTTTTTTTTTTCTGTTTTTAAGTATTTAATTTTTAAGCCATCTTTTTCATTCTGTGAGTTGCTAACTAGCCCCCAGTACTAGTGTGTTATTGTTTTTGTTTTTCTTTGCATCAATGAACTATTTAACCATATTTATAAAGAGTTTTAGAAATTTTTTCAATAAATAATTATTTGAAATGGAACAATATGAATTCTAATAAAGATTAAAAAAAAACATCATTTTTCTGGAAACACGTTTTCACAGTATTCTCTCTCAGTATGTTTTCAGATTAGTCTCTGTTATGTGCAAAAAAATGGTAACCCAGGGAATTTAATTTTTTTTATTAATGTAAAATGTGGCTCAGTTACCTAGATTCATTCTGTTTCTCCTACAGTCTCCCTAGCTCATGCTTCTGAGCTTAGTTATAATCATCTTTCCAGTCTCTGACTTTTGTTATATCCTGAAAAGTCTCTGTCTTTTGTTTCGTAGTTCCATTAACTTTCCAAGTGATTTCTTATAGTCATATGTTTTAAATGGCATCTATACACTGATGAAAATTTATTTGTATCCCCAGCTTGAATCTCTCTCCTGGACTTTAGTTGTAATTCCAGATGCTGCCTTAACACTTTGCTTTCATAGTATATAGTAGGCACCCCATGTGAACATGTTCGAAACCTAAGGGAGCATTCCTCCTCTTTCAAACCTGAAATCTGACTTCTATTTCTTGGTTGCTCAGCCCAAAAGTCTTGAAGCCATTTTTGACTTCATTCTTTCCCCTACGTTCCTACATCTAATGCACACTGAATCCTGCAAACGCAGCCACATTTCATCATTTACACAACCCAAGTCACCATCATGTTTTAAATAGAATTTTACAAGCACTAACTGTATTTCCTGCTTCAGTTCTTGACCTACCAATCCTCAGTCTACTTACAGTATAGCAGACAGCGATACTTAAGAAACATAACCAGATATTGTCACTTAATGGCTTAAAACCGTCCACAAGGCTTCACATTATTTCTCAGTTAAAACCATTGTCCTTTTAATGGCAAACAAACCTGACAGGATTTGTCCACCACTGCCTGTCTTCCACCTCCCACCTAACTGTCCTTGCTCACTCTGCTCCAGATGCACTGACTAATGACTCTTTCACTGCTTTTGGTTTTAGAATTTGAGTTTGCTTGTATCTTCTCATAATGTTCTCATTCTGGCTACCTTTATGAAGAACCCTCTCCTTGTTTAGTTCTCCCTTCAAATATCCTACTTTTGGTGATAATTACAAATAAAGTAAAAACTCCCACCAGCTGTTCCAGGTGGGACAGTTAGGTCTAAGTTAATCCTAACTTAGACCTAACAATCTAGAATCTTCTTCATACTAGATTGTTAGGTCTAAGTTAGGATTAATGTTTCTCTGTTCTGTTTGTTACTGTAGCCAAAACATCTAAAAGAACCTCTTTATTGTCAAATGAATGATGAAGGATGGGTAGACTGATAAGCCAATTTATCAATTATTTATTAAGTATTTTCATTTTAGTCTATCAGGAAAAGTAAAGCAAAAATGTAGAATGTTGTAACTTTTTAAAAAAGAACTGGAAAATATGTCACTATAGCAATCAAATGGACATTCTATTTGTCAAATGTTTTCAAGCATTTATAAATTTTCCAGAGACATTAAAGTTATACATGTAAAATATAGTAAAGTGTTATGGGCTGGACATGGGGGCTCACACCTGTAATTCCAGAGCTTTCAGAGGCCCAGGCAGAAGGATCAGGTGAGACAAGACTCTTAAGACCAGCCTGGGCAACATAAGAAGGTTCTATCTCTAAAAAAAAAAAAAAAAAAAAAAAAAAAAAAAAAAATTAGCCAGGTTCAAATTAACCCAACATCCAAATAGTTAACATATTACCCTATAGCTTTTCAATCTTTACCCCCGCCATTCCTTCCTCATTTTGGAGTCTCAATGTCTATTGTTCTCTTCTTTATGTCCATATGTATTCAATGTTAGCTCCCACTTATAAGCAAGAAGATGAGGTATTTGCTTTTCTGTTTCTGCATTAATTCACATAGAATGATGGCTACCAGCTGCATCTGTGTTGCTGCAGAGGACAAGACTTCATTCTTTTTATGGCTCTGCAGTATTCCATGATGTATTTCTACCACATTGCTTTTATCCAATTCACCACTGATGGGCACCTGGGTTGATTCCATGTCTTTCCTGTTGAGAATAGTGCTGTGATAAACATGCATGTGCAGGTGCCTTTTTGGTAAAAAGATTTATTTTCCTTTGGGTAAATACACAGTAGTAGAATTGCTGCACATGTATCCCCCCAAATCTAAATTAAAAAAAAAAATATGGCCTGATGTGGTAGTATGTGCCTGAAGCCCCAGCTACTGAGGTGGCTGAGGTGGGAAGATCACTTGAGCCCAGGATTTTGAGGCTGCCATGAACAATGATCATGCCTTTGCACAGCACAGCAGAGAAAGACCCTGACTCAAAAAAAAAAAAAAAAGCAGTGTTAGGGAAATTTTCTGCGAATATAAATATGTAGATGTTCAATACAATCTTGTAACAAAGTGTATTGAGAATTTTGTTTTTCACCTAAGTTGTAGAACCTTGATCAATGCCATTTTATTGCTACAGTTTGTCAGTTTGAAAAGCAATTGATATTTTTATTTCAATACTGACTTCATGAGAGAGTCCAATCATTATAGTTAATCTAGTCATTCATCAGGTTTACTGTGAATAAAGGCAGTTAATTCTTTAAACAAAAAGTAGTATATAAATGATAATATTATATATTCATGGGACATTTTGGATTTTTCTTAGATTATAAATAAATTTCAAGGAAAATTTTTAGGGGTACAAGATGGATGAACATATGTTTTAGCAAAAAAAAGCCATACTTGCCATAACTCTCTATGTGAGGACAGGCTCTTGACACTCCCTAGTCAATGCCAATTCCAAAACATTTTTTTAGCTGTTTCTATTGTCACCATGAGATCTTTAAATAAGTAACTGCAGTTAGGAATTAAGATAGGAAATACACATACTCTTGTGTCTTCTATCATCCCCACAAAGTGTTTCCTAGAATTCAGCCAACCATCTGTCATCTCATATAAGTCCCATAATCAGTATAAGATAGAGATTCAGGCTCTTTTTTAAATGATAAGAAGCACATTTAATTGCTGAATATTATTATCCCATTAATTAAAAAGTGGCATGGAGGATAATGACACCGAATCCAATGAGTTGATTTAGACCCTTTCTCAAATCACCATTATAAGCAAAGGAACATTTATTTTAACTCTTTCATAAAAATAGTTATTAGTATAGTTTTTGCTGGTTATTTTATTAATTAGGTAATCAATCACATTTATTAATTTACATCTGTTGTGTCATCCTTACATCTCTTCAATAAATCTCACTTGATAATGATGAATGATTTCTTTTAATGTGCTACTGAATTTACTTTTTTAGTATTTTGTTGAGAATTTCTGCATCTGTGTTTCTCAGGTATATTGACCTGTAGTCTTCTTTTCCTGAAGTGTCCTTTTCTGGCTTTGGTGTCAGGAGAATGCTAGCCTTGTACAATAAATTTGAAAGTATTCCCTCCTTTTCAATTATTTGGAAGAGTATGAGATTCTTCTTCTTCTTCTTTTTTTTTTTTTTGGGATGGAGTTTCGCTCTTGTTGCCCAAGCTGGAGTGCAATGACATGATCTCAGCTCACCACAACCTCTGCCTCCCATGTTTAAGCAATTCTCCTGCTTCAGTCTTCCGAGTAGCTGGGATTACAGTCATGTGCCACCACGCCTGGCTAATTTTGTATTTTTTTTTTTAGTAGAGATGGGTTTCTCTATGTTGGTCAGGCTGGTCTCAAACTCCTGACCTCAGGTGATCCTCCCACCTCAGCCTCCCAAATTGATGAGTTTACAGGCATGAACACCACACATAGCCTTATTATTCATTTTTTAATGTTTGGTAAAATTTAGCTGTGTAGCCATCAATTCCTGGGCATTTCTTTGATGGGAGACATTTTACTACTAATTCAATCTCTTTATTTGTTATTAATGTCTTCAGATGCTCTATTTCTTCCTGATTCAGTCTTGGTAGGTTGCATGCTTCTAGGAATTCATCCATTTCTTCTAGGTGAATTAATTTGTTGGCATATAGTTATTCAGACTATTCTCTTATGACCTTTACATTTCTATGGCACCAATCATAACATCTTCAATTTCATTTCTGATTTTGTTTGAATCTTCACTTTTCTCTTTGTAAGTCTAGCTAAAGTTTTGTTGATTTTATCTTTAAAAAAATCAACTTTTAGTTTTGTTGATTTTTTTCTATTTTTTAATTTTCTATTTATTTTTCCTCTCATCTTTCATCTCAATAGATTCATTAAAAGAATTTGACAAAAGTCAACATCTGTTCATAATAAAAGCTCTCAAAAAATAGGTACAGAAGGGATCTATTACAACATAGTAAAGATTGTGTATGACAAGCTCACAGCTTACATCAAATAAAATGTTTAAAACTAGACATCTTTTCTTCTAAGATAAACAACAAGACAAAGATGCTCACTCTCACCACTTTCATTCAACATATTATTGGAGTGTTGGCTAGTGCAATTTTTCAAAAAATAAAAATAAAAATTCATCCATACAGGAAAAGGAAAAGTGAAATTATCTCTTTTTGTTATTTGATAAATTATCATCTCTGGTATGACTGCTTATATGGAAAACCCTTAAGACTCCATCAGAATACTGTTAGAAATAAGAAGCAAATTCAATGAAGTTGCAGATTTGAAAATCAACATTAAAAAATGAGTATTATTTCTATACACTAAGAACAAACTATCCCCCTCTGAAGAAATTAAGAAAGCAATCTTATTTATAGTGGCATCAAAAAATAGGAGTAAATTTAACTAAGGATGTCAAAGATCTGCGCACTGAAAGCAATAAAACACTAAAGAAAGAAACTGAAGAATAAACAAGTAAATAAAAAATATTCCATATTTATGGATTGGAAGAATTAATATTGTTAACATATCCACACTACCCAAGGAAGTCTACAGATCCAATACAATTTCCATAAAACTCCAATATTATTTTTCAAAAAAAAGAACAATTTTAAAATTTGTATAAAACTTGAAAAGACCTCCAAATAGCCAGAAAAATCTTGAGCAAAAAGAACAAAGCTGGAGGTATCATACTCCCTGATTTATAATATATCAAAAAGCTATTGTAATCAAAATAGCATGATACAGGTATTAGAAAACACATTTACTGATAGAACAGGATAGGAAGTCCAGAAATAAATCCAAGTATTTAAGGTCAATTGATTTTTTAAAAAGTTGCCACAATGGGAAAAGTTACAGTCTCTTCAGTAAATGGTGTTGGGATAATCAAATATCCTCCTGCAGAAGAATAAAATTGTACCCTTATCTCAAATCATATGCAAAAATAAACTGCAAAAAAAGGACTTTAAGGCAAGGCCTGAAATTGTAAAACTACTAGAAGAAAACATAAGGGAAAATCTCTGCAATATTGGTCTGGACAGTGATTTATTTATTGCAAATAACTTCAAAACCACAGGCAACAAAAGCAAAAATAGATAAGTTGAATTATGTCAAATTAGAAGACTTCTATGCAGCAAAGGAAACAATTAAGAGAGTGCAGGGACAACCCACATATTGAGAGAAAATATTTCCAAGCCACACGCGATAATGAACTAGTATCTGAAATACATAAGTAAATCATACAATTCTACAATAAGAAAACAAGTAATTCAATTTAAAAGTTGGGCAAAGAAACTGAAAAGCCATTTCCCAAATTAAAAGCTACAAGTGGCCAACAGATATATAAAAAATCCTCAACATCTTTAATAAGCAGGGAAATGCCACCACACCAGGCCCCAACTCTAAGCATATGTCTAAAGGAATTGAAATCCGTATGTTCAAGAGATACCTGTACTTCCATATTTACTTAACTTTATTCATAATAGCCAAGATGGAAGCAACATAAATGTTCATACACAGAAGAATGGATAAAGAAAATGTGGTATACATGCACAATGGAATATTATACAGCCCTCAAAAAGAAGGAAAGTCTTTTTCATAATAACATGAATGAAACTAAAGGACATTATGCTAAGTGAAACAAGCCAAGCACAGTAAGCAAATGCTGTATAATCTCACTTATATGCACAATGCAAAACAGTTGATTTCATAGAAACAGAGAGTAGAAGGGTGGCTATGGGAGGGTAGAGCTGGACAGGGATAGGTCCAGGGAAAGGAATGATATTGAACAAGGGGTAAAAAGTTTCAGTTAGATTGGAAGAATAATTTTAGTGATCTACTGAACTACATGTGACCATGGTTAACAATAATGTATATTTCAAAATTACTAAAATAATAGATTTATAATGTCCTCACTACAAAAAAAAATAAGTAGGTACAGTAATAGATACGTTAATCAGCTTGATTGATGCCTTCTACAATACATAAATGGATCAAAATATCACATTGTACCCTGTAAATATATAATTATGATTCCTCAATTATAAACACATAATTTTTAAAAAGTAGCAAATCAATATTTATAACAATGTTAATAATATAAGTAAAATAATATAAATGTAAGCACTAATATAACAAATTTAATGGTCATACACACTTAACACAGCTCATTGTAGCAGTAACTTTCATAATCATAACATTTCTTAAATCGGAAAACTAATTATATTAATACTTTGTACAAAGAAAAATGAAACCCTAAGAGATATCTCTTCACATATAAAAAGTTAAATGAAAAATTCAGATGATTTCTGAGATAGTTCTGATATGTTTTTAAAGCTACATGATTTTTATCATGGAGCTTTTTATTACAATAAACTACTAAACTTTTTATTACAATAAACTACTAAAGAGCACATAATGTGAGTTTACTTCATTT
The DNA here is from genome assembly GCA_963574635.1 of Cheracebus regulus. Lineage (NCBI taxonomy): Eukaryota > Metazoa > Chordata > Mammalia > Primates > Pitheciidae > Cheracebus > Cheracebus regulus. The sequence continues at coordinate 114,489 of CAUYQU010003213.1, forward strand.
TTATGTAAAATTCACATTGTTTAAATAAACATATAAATTTTAGCATTTCTACACACTGAGATCAGAGATATTTTGATTATCTAGCTAGTGCTATATAAAATCAAGATTACAAAATGCCGCTAAGTAGAAAAGCATGAAAACTTCTTTCATCTATGTTTTCTTCAACTATTCATGAGTTTCTTTAAGTTTATTCTGGAGGAAAGACTCATAACTTTACTTCAGGACACAAAGACTTAGTCAGTATATTATATTTCTAGTTCAAAGCATGCAAGAAAACCAAACCAGCAAAGCAAATTTATTTGATGTTGCTTTGTGTTAGAATCTAGGGAAAATAAATACTTTGATCAATTTGCTGCCTTGGAAATGTCCTCTAGTAGAACTGCTCAAAAGTAGTCTTTGATACAGCTTGCATAGCATATGTGTCAATCTTCAATTGAATTTGGTGCACAGGTTGTAGGAAAGACCAAGTTATCTAATATGTATATACTTTATTAATTTCTATCATGATTAAATAAGAAAAAATTCTTGATCCCAGAGTAGTAAGAATTATAATGTATTTACACAGATTTCAGAAAAGAGATAACTAGGTAAACATGAACATAAACATTTGAAAATGAAAATATGTCTTTATGTGAAAAAGGCCTGATGTAAAATGCCTTTAGTATATCTAGTACATTTACAAATAAATATTTATGTCAAATCAAAGTATAAAGAAATTATCTAAATGCTTCTTTATAACTAAGACAGAATACCTATTTTATAATTAGATGGTTTCAAATGCAAACTTTTAGGCCAGCACATATGTAACAGTTTATTTCTACATTTAACTATTAAGATAATTGTTTGAAGGAGGGAAACATGATATTTCATAACTGAGAAGAATAAAAATTGTTATATGATAAGGATATAATTTATTATATTTCCATTCTATTCCAGGTAAATAAGAAAACTTGACAAGTAGATTTTATTATTATTTTAATTTTACAAATGAGAAAGACATGATTTTCAGAGACTCAAGAGGATAGGAATATTTCACAAATTGATCTTACTGAAATTTGAACCTTGATCTGTCGAGCACAAACCGCATCACATAAAAATGCAATGCATTACAACACATGGACACTCTCCCTGCACTGTCCTCCATAAAAAACAAATACATTTAGTGATATAAAAAGTTGTATGATGTTTGAGGGTAACACTAGCAATTGCATTTTAATTAAATTATAAGTTTTGTCTGATAAAATTATCTAAAATCATCATGTCCAATTCCAGAGACATTTCTACAATAAGTTCCTTATTCCTACAATGGTAAGGGCAGGAATAAGGAACTCTCTTTGCTGAATTTTTGTTACAGATACTCAAAACAATGTAAGTAACCAAACTACTTCTCTGTAATTTACTGAATGTATGTAAACATTGACAGAATTTTTGTCTATTTTTTAAAATTTTGCTCTTATGAATATTATCTAGCAACCAGATAATTATATATTTTTGAAAACTAGGCAAATGCTTTATACACAATGTACAACTAATTTTCACAAGCAAATATAATGGTTTCAAACAATCTACTATGACTGTATAGGGAAAAAACTGGTTCTTTACTGTTTAAGGTTGTGGTTTTAGTGTAGATGCAAAATGCAATTTTTAAAATTTTCTGATATTACTAAAATGCAAGTCAATTTTTGTATGTCTTCTTAAAACATTTTTATATTTCATACTAATACAGTTCACTTATCATATTTGAAAACATAATTTGTATTTGAAAGGAAAAAATATAAACATCTTAGTTTCAGAAAATGTTCAAAAATAAAACAAGGAGTAATATATTTAGTTTACATCCATCCAATGCAATTTTACTTCACTGTTTTTAATATAGTCTATTAATTTGGCTGCTCAAGGAATTTCTGTGATATATCTAACGGAAGACTCAAAATGAACAGATGCCAGACATATTTGCCTGAAATTTCCCATCATGTCAGTTGTATAATACGCTACTGAATAATTCTGATGTATTTATCAATAGAGTTTTTGAAAATTGGTACATTATATTTATATAACTTCTCTTAAGATTGATAAAAGCATCAGAAGTATATAATTATAAAAGTCAACTAAATGAACAAATTGTTTGAATAAACCTGAGAGATCTTTGGAAAACTGTTTGTATGTTTACAGTCACTGTTTATCAAAAGAAATTAATGAACAATACTCCAGAAAGTTTTCCTAGCACTTTAAGTTTAAAATATACATTTATTTATCCAATGTTTGATTGTGTGAATCTAAAAATTATTAAATTAATATTGACCCAAAAGATATATTATTCTTTTATTCACTTCAGCTCTTTTGTCCTATAATGAAATAGAGTAAGAAGTGAATATAAACAGTTGCAAAAATCTAGTTGGTTACTCATAATTTTAAATAGATAGTAGAATTTCTTAATGGAAAGCATCAGAAAAATTTTGATGAATAGGAAACGAGAAGAACCAATGCTATCTAATTCAGTGATGCAAATGAATCTGAAAATATTGGAGAATCAAAAAGATAAGATTTTTTATTGATGTTTTTATTATAATTAGTATATTTTTAATAATAAAATTTACTCTAGGACTTAATTCAGTACCACCATACATATTTGTCTTATTTCATTGACTTTGAAAAATATTAGATTACTCTGACTCTAGGTGGGAAATGTATGACATTTAACAGAGGATTACTAAATATATAAAAACTAGTGAATTCTATTTGCTGGTCTAAAAAAAATAATTTAAGACATCATACCATTTAAATTTAAGGAAATTGTCAGCACAAATGCTTTAAGTTAATTTTTAAAATTATTTAAAAATCATTATGTATACAATTCAAGTAAAGTAACAATTTCAATAAAGTACAATTTTTATATTTTTGCCAGGATGAAACTCTATTCAATAAATATTGAAGTTTGGAGTTCAGCTCTAATTTTTAAATCATTGTCTAGCTTTTGAGGCACAAAGTAAATTTAGCTTTTCTAGATCTCAATAAACAAATACTTAAAACCAAAGATTTAAATTAAAATTTTCAGTTTGACAATATTTTCAAAACTGCTGTAACTCCCTCAAACCTGTTCTTATTTCATTTATGACCCTCTAATATCGCTTTCTCTCCTGAACTATATATTCTTTTTATAAAGCAAATTTTATGAAAGCAAGATAAATTTTGTGTTTCCTATCATTTGTCGCCATTTTTATGCATGTGTATGTAAACCTCTGCATTTTTATGCTATCACTTATAGCAATTACACCAATCCTGGTTTTAATTATCTTATGAGATGAACAGCTTCAGGCCTAAATCCTATGTGTGATCCTTCAGGCCCAACCAGTGGCTTTACTTGCTATATCTCATGTGAACAGCAGCCAACCCCATACTGGATGTCATACACAGTTAACGCATTGCAGTTTCCTGGAGGGAATTTCAGTCAAGGATTCAGGCCCACCGCAGCAGCCTGCTTATACACAGTGCTGTGTCCTTACTGAGGTATCTCCATGCAAAGACCTCCTTACCAGAAGATTGGCTGAGGCACTTTTCTACTCCAACACTTCCCCCCATACTTCCTCTTATCCCCCAGATCCATAAAAAAGCAAGAACCTTTTGTTTAGAACTTCACAGCAATAGGACAGTTCTATCTATCTGTGCTGCATGTCATGTGACCCTCACTTTGTGCCAAATACAGGGAAAAATAGAACCCTGGGGAACTGGCACCTTTTATTTTTGTCTCTCACCTTCACTGCTACAGTAAGAGAATAGATGGATAATTGTTATTTCAGTTTGGTACATTGTCCTCATTGACCAGCTTGACACCTGGAAGCTCAGCACGTGTGTGTGTGTGTGTGTGTGTGTGTGTGTGCGTGTGCATGCGCATATGCACATGCATGCATACATGTGTCTGTGTGCTGTGTTATGTATGTTTATAAGCAATTGCATTTCACTGCTAAGCAACTTTATTAAAAAGACATTATTATTATTGTCATTTTATATATGAAGAAATCACATCAGAGAGAGAATGCATTGCTCATATTCACATATTAACTAAAAAAGTTAAATTTTCATTTAATGTCTTTCTCCTGACAGGCTTTTTTTCCCATGATAGTACTTACAGAAATTATTTACCTTTTTGTTTAACATCTATTTATATTACTAATGTAAACTTTCCATGATCCTTTAATTCCTAGCCCTATTCCTTAGAGGCGATTCTGATTAGTACTATCTTTAAAGTTATCTATTAATACTATCCTTCCTTTCTAGGATAGCTGTATGTATGTATATATACATACACACACACATGTGCTCACACATCCTTATACAGTTAAAATTTTGTTGCAATTTCTCTTTATGTAAAAAATATTTTGACATATTTTATATCTACATTTATCTATTCATTATGTACATGTTTACTCAAGCCTTCTTAATGAATTCATAGCAAACTTTTGCATAAGTATGTCATATTATATTAAACCCTCTATTTTTATTCATATGTAAATTTACTTTGTGTTTTTGTTTTACCTGCAAGATTTAGCTTTCTAAAAGATACTACATAATAATATTTGGGCATATATATAATTATTATTATGAGTTGAGTTGTAAATTCCCAATATGCATATGTTGAAGTCCTAACTCCCAGTATCTTAGAATGAGGCCTTATTTAGAGACAGGGCCTTTATAATTAAGTTAAAATGAGGTTATCAAAGTGGGACCTAATGTAATGTGATTGGTACTCTTATAAGATGGGGACATTTGCAGACAGAGACAGGCATAGAAGGAAGAAAATGTGAAGAATGTAATGAGATGTTGGGAGAAAACAGCCAGCTCCAAGCTAAGCAGAGAGGCCTGAAACAGATGATTCTCTCACAGAACTCAGAAAAAACCCAACCCTGCCAACACTTCAATCCCCTTAGAGTCAATCAATTTATATTGGTTAAGCCACCTTGCCTATGGTATGTTGTTTTGATAGCCCCAGCAAACTAATGCATATATTCTTTCAAGTAATTTTGTTGAGTGTAATCATGAATTTCTTACACATTCTTATTATATAATACCAAATCATTCTCTGAAAAGTTTATGTCAATCTATAGTGTATGTAATATTTTTATATTATAAAAGTATTTAAGTAGTAACTCTCTCATAATGTCTAGATATGAAAAATGCTAAATGTTTCTGGGGAAAACTAGTGAATATGGGTGACAATATGCTTCTGGAATATTTTTGCTAATGTTAAATTTGTGACATGTAAGGGGATATGGTTTAAGTGACTAAACAGCACGATTTAAAGCAGGAATGAAGGCATTTAAATAAGTATACAGAATTTGGTTATTTTAATTCAATCTGATGTCTAGATTATGGTATAAATTTAAAGGGTCTTCCTAGATGCTAACTTAGAATATGATCAAAGTTTGGTATAAAGTGAGCACAAGAATATTGGACTGATAGATAGAAGATTACCTGGATGGATTACTTTTTATTTAAAGACACTAAGAAAACCAGCTGAGTTCTTTTAACTCACAAAGACATAAATGTGATTCAGAGACATCTAAACATTCTGACCTTAAAACTGCAGGAAAGAAAAGAGCAAACTTGATTTTTTTTTCATGGATTTACAAGGTTTTAGATTCTCTCTTGACATGCATTGAAAGTTTCTCTCATTGATAAAGGATTCTGTGATCAATGAACTCACATGTTTGAGAGGACTGTAAAGCTTTTGAGTAGAAATAAAGTCATTTTTCCAGATTTCCTTATTTTTAACTGGATCATGTCTAATGTTCTGTAACTTTCTTTTAAGTCAAACTTAAGATGTCTTTGAGTTATTCAGTTTCTGTCCTTTTAGTATAGCTTATTTTAAAGAGGAGTGGATGAAGCTGAAAATGATTTATGCCCATTAACATGTCATTCTTTCTCTGTAATGTTTAAATAAATGCCTGAGAATTCTAGGCTTTTTCCTAAGTTTGTACTTATATTTGCTAATCTCCAAACAGCTATTAAATCTATTGAGTTTTACACTACTTTTTCACCCCCTGGAATAAAAACCTTTGCTGTTTTAAAAATGTATTTTATTTAGGCCAGGCACTTGGCTCCCACAAAAGTACCTGACATGTACTGAATGCACAGAAATTATTGGATAAACTAAGGAATAAAATTAGCAGACAGAAATAATCGGTATTACAACTCTGGATTTCAAGTTGTAATGCTTTCCTGACCAACCGCATCCCATAATTTTAAAATATGTTTCAAGTTATTGTACACTTGAATTAACATTTTAAATCAACTAACCAAGAACTCTTTTCCTCTGTACATTCCATTTGTATGTGGATCCTGCCACTTCTCACCACCATCACTGTTACCAAAAACAAAGCTATTGACATCTTTTTACCTAGCTAATTTCTATAGCCTAACTCATCTTCCCAAGTTGGCATTTGCTTCCCATCAGGCTGCCTGTTCTCAGCCAGCAGCCCAACTGAATTTTTATAACTCATTTAAACATATTATTATTCTGCATAAGATTCCCGAATGGACTCACATTATATTTTAAAAAGCCAAAGTCCTAACAATGGCTTACAAGGCTTTGAAGGTGGATCCTTAGTTATCTCTCTGCCCTTTTTCACTACTATTCTCACCCTCCCACTCTGCTTTAGCTCACTGATCTCCTGGCTGTCCATTCAACTCTTCAGGCAAACTTTCACTGTAGAGCGTTTTTACTTGATATTACTAATACCTGTGCATCCTGCCCTTCCTCTATAATTCTGTGTCTGTAGTCTCACATCCTTCATAACTTGATTCCTGCCACTCTTTCTGGGCTGTCCTTTAAAACTGCAATCCTGCCCACTCCCATGACTACCTCTTCCCTGATCTTTACACTACTTTTATTATATCTACATGTATCAGCAGTTAACACATTAGACATTGATTTTTCTTGTTTATTATTCTCTCACCATTAGAAGGTTAGTTCCATAAGGTAGAAACTTTTATTTCGCTCATTGCCGTGTCTGCTCTGTCCTAAGCAGTGTTTGGCACATTGTGCACATGTGTGCAAATGCATATGCATGAAAACACACACACAATGTCTAAGAATTATCTGTAGAAAAAAGAGATAAATGAATGAACTTTCACAGTGCTTAGTTCCCTTTCCTCAGAATAATTGGCATTTCTTTCAGCTTCTGCATGTTTAAACATTCAGTGAATGCTGCATCTTTAGGGAACTTCCCTGTCCACTTGTTTATAATGTTTATAATCACGCATAGCTTACTTGTTTTGAGCAGTTATTCCTATATAAATTATTTGTTTTACAAAACGATTTCCATTTTGTTTCTTTCACTCCGTGTAACAATGCTAGCTCCATTAGAACAAAGACATTATGTGTAGTTAATCTGTTTCCCTAGTTCCTAAGACATTGACAGGAAAATGATAGCCAATACATAATTTTTGCATATGTGAATGAGCTAAGCCTACCTAACTGCATGCCTTATAAGTAAAAACTTCAGTTTTTGAATTGCTGTGCAGTACAGATAAATAGCTAACAAGTTTCACTTAGCTGCTTTAATTGCTAAAATTCAAATGGCTCTCCTAAGCTAAATTATTTCTAATTTCATGACCCATTATTACAGAAGTTGTAGATGTCTCTACCAGAAGTTACCTTATAATTGGATGTCATTTATTCTTATTCTGCAATCTCACTTTACAACCAAGGCTGGATTAAATTCTGAGTTTTATTGTATTTTTAATTCTCAGCTTAATGATGACACATTTTCATCAACTTTTATGTTGCATAATTAATATTTTCTTATCTAATTATCAGAAATAAAAAACGTGAACATGGTTTTCACATATGTAAAGATACTAACTGATATATATAAGTAACAATGAGATGAGGTGGTGATAGGTGTGCCATAGGAGAATGCTGTAGTGTTTAAGGGACTCTAGATATATGTATTCAGGAATCCTATAACAAGTCCTAAAATATAAAGTAGAAAGTAAGGGATATTTACAGTGGTCTACAATCTAGCATCCCTTCCTCTCATGAGGTCATCTGATTATGACCAGCAATTCACATCTCTCTACATAAATTAATCCCAAATTAAGGTCCTGGGCGACACTTGCAGAAGCAAAACCTCTACAGGTATTCAAGCAAAACAAAAAGTCACATTCACATTTTTAGCACGAAACATAATTTACACCTACACACACACACACACAAACACACACACACATATATATGTGTATATATATCTATAATTTTTTTTTTTTAGTCAGAATCTTTCTCTGTTGATTAGGCTGAAGTGCAGTGATTTGATCATGGCTCACTGAAGGCTGAACCTCCTACACTTAAGTGTTCCTCCCACCTCAGCCTCCGAGTAGCTGCGACTACAGCCACATGCCACAATGCCTGGATATTAAAAAAGAATTTTTTTTGTAGAGACAGTGTATCACTGTGTTGCCCACACTGGTCTCCAATTCCTGAGCTCAAGCAATCCTTCTGCTCCCAACTCCCGAAGTACTGAAATTATAAGCCTGAACCATATATAAATATTTCACTTTATATATAATATATGTTAATCTATTGTATATATATGTAGAGAGAGAGAAAGCAGTGTTTACGTTCCTTTGAAGGTATAAAAGAAACATAAATCTTGGGACTGTAAACTCACTATACTAAAGGGAAATTTAAGCTTGGGTACAAAAAAGCTACCTTCCTTTTGTTCTCAAACAGATAACTGTAATTTCAGATACTTTGTCTTCTGTAACATACAGTTAGATGAATGCATAATTGACTTCCCCACTGCTCCCTTCTTTTCACATGTGAAATGTAGATTCATTGAGCACTAATCAGAGCCTCATGGGAATGGAACCACTTGCCTCATTGCCTGCCTCTACTTTTCTTCTTCCTTTTCTGCTTGTGATTTTTCCTTTAAACATTGAAGTTTCCAAGCCCTCTTGGAAAAAGCACAGGTTAAATATTCTACTGCACTCTTTGGGTTTTTTTCCTGGGTGCATCCTTTTCTTGGAAAAATAAACCTCTAATCAATTGAAATCTGGCTCAGTCACTTTTTGGTTTACATTTTGGTAATCCCAGAGAGATTCTCAGAGTGGAGTCTGGCCCTCGATCTGCAGTAACTTTCCTATAGGGTCCTGGTACCAGGTGGAGCTTTTCATCATTCTAGCTCCATAGTGGGCTGAGGGCCAGGAGCTTCTCCTTTCAGAGAGTACTAATCTTCTAAATTGTTTTGGTTGAGATCTGAGGTTTATTCTGCTGCAGAACTCCTTTTCTGTGAGTTTTCTGCATCTTTAAAGGTGAAAAACAGTCTTTAGCTTGGGCCTTACTTACAGGTAAGAAGCTGGGTTGGGGCTTTGTTTTGGGATTGAATAGCTGAAGATCAGGGTTTACTGTCAGCTGGGTATAACTTCTTTTGCTGAGAGATCTTTGGCATATGTAAATTGCATGATCATTTTGAGGGACTGTGTTAGAGGGACTTCCTGGGGTCTGCTGGGGGCATTGTTTGAGTACAGGAATTCTCTGGTTTTTCCACCTCTGGCTAGCTAGGCCCCTTTGTTTCCGGTTTTTCTGCCTCTGGCCAGCAAGGAGCCTATAATCCTACTTTTCCACCTCTGGCAGGCCAGGTAGTCACCTATGGACGGTGTTAAAGAAACTTCTCTTCCCAGGTCCACTAGGGGAGGGGTTTCAAATGCAGGAGTTTCCCAGCTACACGCCTCCATGCAGAGACCAGAGGAGTTTCAAATGTAAAGTTCTTTGGTTTTCCTGCACACAGGCCAGGTAGGGAAAGCCAGGTGGGGCTTTTTTGTCCAAAATTTCTGCTGAGAGCTCTGGGAGGAGGGTGCTCTGTTACTCAGGGTTGTAGACCAAGCAGCCAATCCAGTATCAGAGTCAAAGATCAATCACTCCAGAGGAAATTTGAAAGAACTTCTCTCATTGGACCAGAACATGAATGGGGAGGGAATAACTCAAGGGTTAAAACTTCAGCTGCTTCTACCTAAAGAAATTTCCCTCTCTAGGTTCTCCTCCCACAACAGTGTGGGATCTGTCTTCTCTCTCTCTCTCTCTTCTCTCTCTTCTCTCCTATCTCTCTCTCCCCCCCTCCCCCCTCTCTCTCCCTCCCCCCCCTAATAAATCGCTCTTCCGCAAAACTCTTTGTGTCCACAATTTTATTCAAACAGTAAACTCGCCATGCCTCTGGGGCCCCTTTTCCCATTCTTAGGGATTAGAGAGGCCAAGAACCTACTAGCTCTGGTAGCTGGGTACACCACCAGGTTACAGTAGGGACTTTGTTTCTATTTTCCGGCCTCTAGTTATTGGAGGTGGGGGCTCTGTGACTCCGGGTTATAAAATAGTAGCCAATCTGGTAACAAAGTCAAAGATCAATCAATCCAGAGGAAGTTTGAAAGAACTCTTTTCATTGAATCAGAACATGAATGGAGAGGGAATAGCACAGGGGTAAAAACTCTAGCTGGCCAAGCCTGGGCCCTCCCACAAGGGCATGGGAGCTGTACTTTCACTCTGCCTAATAAACTGCCCTATCGCACACTCTTTGGGTTCATGAGTTCTATTTCAGCTGTAAAACTCACCACACCACCAAGAAGGCCCCTTTCCCCATTCTTTCGGGATAGGAAGCCCAAGAGCCTAAATTCCAGCTGCAGCTACCGGACTTCTGTGGTGGCCTAGCAGTTAGGACTCCTGATTTTCACTCAGGCAGCCAGTTGTGGGAATGAGAGAATCCAGCTGCAGTTACTCTGGTTACAGTTTCTTTTGCTTTTTTGGTTCAGTTTGTCTTCTGTTAGATTTGACCAACTTTTGGCCCCTCTAAGAGCTTCTGGAAATCTTGCAGCTGCAGAAAGTCAAGTTCTGTCTAAAAAACTCTGGCTGGGTAAGAAAAAAAGAATTTGACTACCTGAGGGGTTTTATTTACATAACAGGATGACCTTCCTAGCCTTTCTCTCTGTGCTATTAATTTAAAGATTTTAGAGATCTCTTATTCTAAACAATTAATGAAAATATCACATTTTCAAAGGACACATAATGGTGCAATGACTAGCCTTAAAAATTCTGACTAAATTAAGAGCAAAAATCTGACCTAAAATGGCTCTAGTAATTAAAATTTCTGTCATGGCTTAGTTTTGCTACCTGATTAAGGAACACAAAGGCCACTCCACCTTATGGCATAATAGTTAAAATTCTGCACTTTCACTTTCATGGCATGGGTTTGATTCTTAATTGCTTTTAAAAGTTAGCAATTAAATTTTTTATCAAAAACATAGAAACTTCAACTCAAATATCTTTTAGCTCACATAACTTTAGTAATCTTTCAACTCTTTGCCCAGCAAAAATCTAATAAGAGATTTAAAAGGATTTTTTAAGAGCTCTATATTCTAAAGTTGACTTCATAAAAATTGATATTTAGGCTATGTAGTCTAAATATCAACTTTATTTACATATTTACAGAGGGATAACAGAGGCCTTATATTCTCTCTCTCTCTCTCTATATTTGCTTTTTAATTTATTTCTATTGGCCCCTTCTTCCATTTGTTAATCTCTGTGCCACATAAGAGAACAACAAATATTCTAACAGCCTGAAATTCCTAAAGAAAAATCAGAGAAGGCACCACAGACTCCCTTTTGGAAGAAATTTCTGTTTTTACCTCAGGGAATCTCATGGGCTACAAATGGACAGTGTACTCTCAGGTCTAAAACTCTCCTCTCTTTTGCATTGTATTGCCGAATCTTTTTAGCTGTGTGGGGGATGAGAGGGAGAGAGTACCAGAAATTAATTTGCATCATAAAAACATTGACTTTGGTGTATATAATGGGTGGAGAGTAGTCTGATCACAGAATGGGTTCATAGGTGTCAGGTTTCCCACCAGCCTCAGGGGAATGTCTTTGTGGTTAAATTAACTATGAATATGTTGTGTGGCCCAATCTTCCTAGCATTTCTTATTTTGGGAACTCAAGTGTTACAGGAAAGGGATCCCAATCCAGACACCAAGAGAGGGTTCATGGATCTCACACGAGAAAGAATTTAGGGCGAGTCTGCAGTGCAATGCAAAAGTGAATTTATCAAGAAAGTAAAGTGGGGCAAGTACAGCTACTCCATGACAGAGTAGGAAATTCCTGAAAGAAAGAAGGGGAATGCATCCACCATAGGTACAATGCTTGTATACGGGGAGAGATGCTCTGTTAGAAGGGTTTGTAATAAATGATTAATTTTCTTAATTACTTTATTTTGCAAGGATCAATATTATTATATTTAAAGCAAATTTAGAAAGGTCTTTGTTCTTCAGATATTGGGATATCTGGACACTCCCAAGTCTGGATGTGTTTAGTAAACATTATTAATTTGTTCTTTTAACCATAAACACCTAGAGCCTAGGAATACCTAACTTTCTGGGAATGCAGCCCAGCAAGTCATTTTCCCAGCTCTCAGTGAAAATGGAGTCACACTGTTTTAAACTCCTCTGACACAAGTTTCAGTGTGAGCTCCACTCTGAGGTCAGTAGAGACTAATTAAAAGCATTTATTCTCCTTGTAAAATCCGATAATAAATTTACAGATTTTTGGTTAACTTTCCATCCATTTCATAAGTCTTTCTCTAACACACCCAAACTTCTTAACAAAGAAAAACTTAAATTCTTTCTCTCTGTACTTGTAGATGAAAATTTTCTATTAAGTTTCACCTAAGAGTTATACCTTTAGAAATGCAAATTTAGGGTTGCCTAGCTAACAATTGCCTAGGGCAATAAAACAGGTAATTGGAAGAGATTGATAGACAAAAGTGGAGAGAGGAACTTTGAAAATCAGTAAATGAACAATCTTATAATATATAAGATCTGCTTCTGTATTTGTATGTCTATGTGTTTATATGTGTCATGTTTGTGTGATGTTTCACTACCATGATAAAATAACTCTTATTTGACTTTAAAGACTATAGTTAAATATTTTATCAAAGCCATAGAAACTTCATCTCAAATGTTTTAGTTTACATAACTGTAGTAATATTTCATAAACACAGTTTAAAATTATTGGTATAATAAAACAAACATCTTTAAAATTAATTTTGACATTTTGTCTCAGTCTATTGGTTTATTGGTCAGATGCTGCCTCTGCTAGATATTTTAAGATATAAAAGTTTGCTTCTCTAGTACTTTCGACGCTTGTTTAACTTGTCTATAAACTTACATTTTTAGATTTGAGACTCTTAGGGTCATAATGAGGCTTAACGTCAGGGATTTTCCTTTGTTCTGGACCTAACATCTGATATATAATTAAAATTCCTTGTTTAAAGATTTTTTTTTTCTAAAAATAAGGGTTACTAAGTGCTAACATAGTAGTCAATATTTATAATTAGAACTACTGGCCCACTTCACTGGCATCCCAGAACTTCGGGAGACTGAGGTAGGCAGATTGCTTGAGTTCAGGAGTTCTAGATCAGCCTGGGTAACATGGCAAAACCGTGTCTCTACAAAAACTACAAAAATTAGCTGGGTGTGGTGTTGACCTGTACAGTTCCAGCTGCTTGGGAGGCTGAGGTGGAAGGATCACTTGAGCCCAGGAAGCATGAGTCCCAGTAGGCCTAGATCATGCCACTACATTCTAGCCTAGGTTAGAGTGAGACCCTGTCTAAAACACACACACACACACACACACACACACACACACACACACACCACAACAGAAAACAAAAACCTACTAGATATAAGAGAAACAATTCTATACACAAAATATAAAAGAAAAGTAGGTTGAAATTTTAGTAACAGGGTTGTTAAAAGACATACAGTTATAGTTTTTGTTAAACAGAAGTAATTTAATGTAGTTTAGTGGTGTTTAAGGACTGATTTAAATTGAAGAAATAACAAAAATGATGGATAAAACTGAATGGAGACAGAAAGGTGAAGAATATATTGAAAAAAATTGTAAAAGATTGTAAGAAATTTATGGAAATCTTATCTTATGGCCAAACTGATATTGGATGGATTTGCCTATACAATTTTATTAAAATTCAGCTCTAACATTAATAGTAGACACTATGCAAAGGTAAAATTTGATTATCTCTTTTGAATAAAATTTTTATGTAATATTAAGAAATAGTAAAATCTTTTTTATAAACTGCAAAAAAAAAAAGCGAAAGAAAAAAAGACAGATTAAGTTGGCCTCATGCCATCTTCATTAGGTCTTATTGTTTGGGAAACTGAGTTTCCTTTCTATCGAAGAGTAAAGACATTTTTCCTTTTTAAAATTTCTGATTTAACATCTTGACTAAATGAATGACTTATTTTACAGTGATCTATGACACTATTTAGTGATATAAGTGTTTCAAACCTTTGATTCTTGACAAAGTTTAAAATCAAGATTGGAAGTTCTAAATTCAGTCTTTTAAACCTCATTACTCTTTTTCAATATACAATCCTCTGAAGTCCAAAAGAGACATATTCATGTTATTTGATACATTAAAATTACATAGGAAGCACTGTCCAATATGAAGTAATGGTTAACTTTCTTTCAGCTCTCTTTTTGTAAATGTGTTATTGATGTGTGTTCCAAAATAGTATGAGATTCCTATAATTCTGTTTCAGTATATTATAATAGTAATTATGATTATTTTGTTAACTTGTTGTATGCCACAGAAATGATTAAATTTCTTTGTCAATTGTGTCTTTGACTATGGCTATCTTAAGACTTTTGTCATCTACAGAAAATTATTGTTTTACTTTGATCCTTCTCAAAAAGCAGTTTATAATCAGCTGTTGGCTAAAACATGCTTCATTAGGAAAGATTACTGAAAGAACTCTGACAGGTGCTCTCAAATGCAGGTTTCCGATAACCTTGGAGATTGCGTCACTGGATTAGAGAAAAATAAAATAAATAAATAAAAAAACTTCTAAGACACTCGTTGAAGAGCTGATGTGTTCATGAGGTTACTAACCCCAATATCAACAGAATGAATTAATTGCTATAGACTAAATAGAGGAATGACATAATTTTTATGATATTTTTGTTTGAATCATTGCTCATTCTTTTCATGTTGTTTGTCAAAGTCAAGATAATTTTGTTCTATTTAAGTATTTAACAGCTTTAAACAATTCAGTGAAGTATACTCTTCTGAGCAAAATTTAAAACACATTTCTCACTACCTGATATTGCCAGATTTGGAAACAATTTATAAGTATTCTTAATTTGTGTCAGTATAATTGTTTGCATAATTTCGATAAGAATCTGTTGTCTCTTGTAATAGGACACAGTTGGAGACCCTGGCTATTTTACCAATGCTTTATCTGGAATGGCAACTTTTCAGATATAAATAGACTGCTTTGAGGAATTGAAATTAACTTTATAGAGCTAATAAAAGCCCCCCTGGAAAGGCTGGTTTTATACCTTGTCAATATAGTTTTTTTTACCGAGTCCCTGATCTGAAGTAAGTGAAGAATGCCAATTTCCAACAGGCCCAGAAATCTCAAACTATTTGAACACCTTGAGTAGAAAGGAATGCACCCAAATCATACAAGTATTTGCAGACACAGATAAATCTTTGAGCTCAAGAGGCCTTTAAAAGTCTAATCTGAGATTCTTTGTGAAAAAGCTTCAGCAAAGTCAATTCAAAATAAGCCTATTGGCCAATAATTATCCTTGCTTCATTTTGTGCAAATCATCAGGCCAAGTATAATAAGACTAAAAGTTATTGTACAAATAAATTAGTCTTACTATGATTTGTCTTTGGTACAAAAGGGGGACTAGAAAATGACAAATAATATTTCAAAAGAAACTATACCACCTGCTATTAGATTCCAGTCTTGCTCACTGATTTTCAGTTTTTATTATTTGTCTACAGTTTATCTAGAGTGGATCCTGGATTATTCCCTGGCTACAAGTTTTCAAACTCATGTTTTTCATTTTCTTAATTCAATTTTTCTGACTTTTCATTTTTTAAATCACATCACTAGAAATTAAAATTGTTTTTTTCAAAGCCCTGAACACTGAAGCTAGACAACTTAAAAAACTTTGGGAGAAATGCAACACACACACACACACACACACACACACACACACACACACACACACACACAACCTTTGTGCCTACCTACTGATAATTGGAATTCTCCATAGTATAGCTTGCATCAGTTTTGCAACATTGCTTTCCCTTTGTTGCTACAATCTGGCCTTGGTCCCTTTTTCCTTCCTTTTTTTATTTTTATTTCTTCTCTCTTTATTCTTCCCAATATTTTTCTCCATCAACATGATTATTTGCAACCTCCAAAGAATAAGACTTACTAGCAATGTTAATGTTGCAGACTTTTGCTCCTTAGTTCAGCTAAAACCGGGTTCTTGTCACACCTCCTGGAAAATTTAGGCACACACATACATTGAAAGGTGAGAAGAGTAGGATTTTATTGGGCAAACAGGGAAAAAGAAAAAAAAAATACTCAGCAAAGTGAGATGGAGTATGCTAACAGGACTCCCCACCTTCCAGATTGAATCTTAGGCCACCACACAGGAACTGAAGAGGTCAGGCTCCTCACCCTGCCTGTGGCTGTACCCTATTGCCCCAGTGCACATGTGACATGCTCAGACAAAAGTCCTGGACAGGTTCCCTCATCTGCATAAAAGTATCTGATGTAAACACTTATGGGGTGGGTCTGAGATTCTCTGGGAACACCTTTCATTTGCCTAGCATTTGGCTGTCTAAATATGTACATCTTAACTGCTGTTAAAATAAGGATAAAGGGGAAGATTGCTGCAACTCCTTTCTGCTGACAAGGGGCACTGTTTTGGAAAAACAGCAGTCAGAGCTCCCTCAGAGACCTATCTAAGAGTTACCAGCAAAAGGGGCCATTATCTGAGGCTCTAGTTGAATTACTGTTTGGATTTTGATGGCCTTAAGGTGAGAAGAGACAAAAGAGGTTATTAGAAAACATGTATCACAATTAAACAAGGAGTGGTAATGACAGCTCAGAATCCCAAGATCTTTTACCAGTTTGTATAAGGAGAGGGAGACCAAAGATCTGGCTAGTTAAAAGAAAAAAATTACCCTTTTCCTGGCATGTCAGGATTCCAAGTTCCCTTTCTATAGCCCAATTCTAAGCCAATCAGTCTAAGGTTTGAGAAATTAACTCTTCCCAGTTTGAAGGATGCATCTGAGGGGTACATTCCATAGTACAGAGACACAATTACTTATCAGTGAAGAGAGGACAGAGAAGGAAAAAAGAAAGCTTTTTTTTTCTAAGCAATCACAGGGGTTCAGGATGCATTCAAAAAGGGCACAGACTAAAGATGAATGGTAACTCATCTAGAAAGAGGGGAGCAGACGTACCTGGTTCTTTTCTCTTTCAACTAAATACCCAAGATAAGTGAGTGCGGGACAGTGAGGCATTCGTCTTTCTTTCCTCTACCCTTATACCTCTGTGTCATGGTGAACACAACAGCATGCCACCCATGGGTGTAAACATGGCTTTCACCCTTGTTAACAGAGGCGCCTATGTGGGAATATTTGCTCTTACCCACATATGCCTTATCTCCCCTACTGTTTGCCTTTCCTAGACCTCATTTGTGCCATGGATACCAGCATGACCTTTATCCATGAAATGGGAAGCTTGGCTTAATCAGCAGGAATTAGTCATGCTCACCTATCCTGTGCCTTTTAATTTTTGTTATAATCTGCCTCTGGATTCCTCATATCTAGTTTTTTTCTCCTAGGGCTTTGGCCTGAAGTTTGGAATTGAGTTTGAAACAAAAATATGTCTCGGGGTGGGTGTTGCATGGACTCCTTATATGCTGAATGCTAAGGTGAAGCTGTGGAATTAAGTCCTCCTCCAACAAGGGAGAGAAAAGGATGTCTTGTGACATACCCGGATAACTTATGGCTATAGTTATGCTTGCTAAGAGTTAGGTGCATGTGGCTTGGCTTTGGTCAGCTCCTTTGATCTTGCTTTCCCAAAAAAAGGATGCTCCAGGGAACAGGCATCCTATTTATTCTCATCACCTGCCAGGATTTGCAGGATAATTGCTCAGAATTATACTATTGAACCAGATTTTGTTCTTTCTGAGCTGTATAGGGGGATTGCTGGTTGGTTCACAGGAACAAGCAGGGTTAGTTTCAAATATAGGAAAAGTTAAAAACAACGAATGAATCTAGAATCTAATGATGATAAGCTTTAAAACATAACTTGTTGCTTTCTAGTCCTCATTACTGTTAAAAACAAATTATAATGGAACTGCATTGTTTGCAAAACAGACTTTAGTCGTAAACTTAATCATTTGCATAAAGTACAGCAAGAATAACTATTTCTACTCTTGAGACCTCAAGAGTAGAACACACCTTAAAGGTCTCAAGAGTATGTGTTTCCTGGGCCTGCTGAAAAGTGACATTCTTTAATCACTGAAGGTTAGGCACCCTGTACAGGGACTATGTAGACAAAAGTATGAGGCCACTTTTCCCAAGAGGCTTTTATTGGCACTGCAAGTTGATCTTGACTCCTTAAAGGGAAGCATACCCTTCCAATCAGAGCCTTGGTAAAACACCAGTTTTTTCAATTGCATCCTGTTGCAAAAGAAAATGGATTCTCACTGCACTGATGCAAACAACTATATTGCCATGAGTTAAGAATACTCACAGATAGTTTCCAAATTTTAGAGGAATCAAGCAGAGAGAAACAAATATGATTCAAATTTTGTTCACAGGAATATACTTTTTCAATTACTAAAGGCCATAAAAAACTCACAATAAGCTACCTTGACTCTTAAAAACAAAACAAAGATTAGCAATGTTTCAAGCAGAAGTCAAAAAGATTACTTCAGTTTTCTATTAGTTCAGTGTATTCAGTTTGCTCTTATTTTTGCTTGATATTCCTGAACATTTTAACTCTTAATTGTCTTGTACATTTTTCCTTTATTCTAATATCATGATAGGCAAGGTTATGAGAAACCTGTATCTAATAGCTCCTATCAGAATCCTATAGCTTAATAGACCATCCTTTGAAAAGGATTGAAACAAAACAATTGTCTGTGAATGACTAAATGTTGAGGGTAGTTACAGTTAGAAACACAATTGAGAAATAACTTTTGTTATCTCTGTGATTTACAATAACTTAACATAACAACCTTAATTATGACTGATAGCATATCTTTCTACATTAGAATTATAGAAACCCCATGCAATTTTGGAAAAGATGTTACTATTATTTATCAGAATATAAACTAGAGAAGACTGAACACCATTTTGGCTATCCCATGTGACTAAAAATGTCAAAACATCCTGTTTACCTCTCTTTTGGATACTCGAAGGGCCCTCTGTAGCATCCAAAAGCCAGAAATCAGGAAGAAAATTTTGAAACTGAAATTCGAGTTGGGGAAGCTTGTTAAATATGGTAAAGGTTTAAAACACTTGATGTTATGAAACAGAATTCCATCTTACCATAAGTTACTAATTTTGCCAAAATAATGACTCAGAAATTTAAAAAAGCAAAAACCTTTTATAACCCTTTACAAATTTTGCTAAAGAGAAGATTAGTGCCAGCAAATAACTATTGTACTTTTATTTCAATGCTCAATTTCCAGAAAAATCATATCATACCCTTTTGTATTTAGTAAATATATTAACACATGGAATTTTCGCAATATTAATTTTTAGAATTCTTCCATCATTTGTTTAAACTTCAGCTTTATCTTATCTAATTCAAAACAATCCTTCAACCCTATGCAAAAATTTGCATATCTATGCTTTTTTAAAATAATCTTTTACTAAAATCACATTTTACTGTTCTTACAAATCTCACAGGTAAATCTATTTCCAGTAGTCTCAATTACATGTTATAATGTTACATAATGTTACGTTATAACTCTTAGCAATTTTTAACTCTAACGTAAAATGTGGTAAGTTGTTTTTATGATGTACAAGTTGTAGCCAAGATTTGACTCCTTCCAGCATAATAAGGGCTTGGTTAATTCCATATATCACCAGACCTTACCTACTGTGAAGCAGGCAAGTCAAATAGTTCTAAAAAACCAAAAAAGGTAGTTTATTACCTTAAAATACCTGGGAAACCTGCTCTCTGATCTGCGTAATTCAGTTCACTTATTTACATTTTGATGACATCTGCATTTCATCAGTAATTTTTAGGGCTATTTTTATTTCTCAGAGATTAAAGGCACATGAAAGTAAAAGGTATTTTTAATCTTCCGTTTTAAATAATATTTGATCCAAGTACTTATCTTCCTTTAGGCCAAATAATTAGCATTCTTTTTATAGACCTGCCACATACAACACATATATTATTATGTAGAAAGGCAGAAAAAAATCTAGTGGCTGTAAGATTTTTTTGTTTGCCAGTCTCCTAGTTAGATTATTGGCCTCTTGTGTATGTGTTAAGAGTAGCAAGACAAAATGGAGAAAAACAAACTTTTCCAGCAAAATAAGATCCAAGAGAAAAAAACATAAAGTTCTTTTAACTACACATATAACTTGAGTATCTACTTTTAATCAAGTTGAATATTCTTTATTAACCTTTTAACTTTCCTATTACCTGACTTTAGCTCTGCCAAGTGGCCAACATTTCTGGATTTCAAACCTTACTGAAGTCTCAGAGAAAGAAAAATCCAACATTGTTTGTGAAGGAGAAGAGAATCAACAAACAGCAAAAGGTCATGCAGACATCAAACCAGAAAAAACTCATTTCCTGAGCCAGGATTGAACCCAGCTTCCATTGTAAAATGGCAGAGGCTAAAAACATCATTGCCATATGGTTATAGGTCATGCTCCCAAGTATGTAAAGCAAGATGGAGGCCTTTGCTATTGACCATAAGGAAAGTCATGCAAAGCACACCAGATTAATACAGCTTAAGACCAAACTCACAAAACATTTTTCATAATCAAAACTTTATAGAGAATATAAACTATAATACTTATAATTCCTAGCTTAGTAAAATATCTTCTAAAAGGAAAAAAAAAAAACAAAAAACCTCTCACTTAAAAATTAACTTCTATCCTGGTGGAGAAAATATAAAAGCTTAAAGTGCAGGACTGTGTTAACTGCTGACAGGGTAGAGAAAAAGAAAAAAAAAAGTTTAAGATACAGGGTTTAGCCTGGGGAAGAAACTTTTATTCTCATGCAAATGTTCTTCCCACAGGGAGAGAAACTTAATAGCTATCAAAAGGAACTTGACTCCTTGTCTGGGGAAGGGGAAGATTCCACAGATGCCTTGTGGGAACACAGGCCAGCTGTTGAGTATCCTTGAACCAGGAACCCCAGCTCCAGCTGGAAGGGAAACAAGGGAGCCACCCTTCCTATGTCCATCCCAATAAAAGAAATAAAAGGTTGACATTCTCTACCCTTGGAAACAATGAGGGTAGAGGCATAAGGGAGGCACAATTTCTTCTACCCTCAGAAGCCCGAGGACAAACAGGCTTAAAGGTGAACATGAAAAAGATTTTTTTGGTTCACACCTTACTCATTCTTCCTCAAGCTCCATGTCTGGGTGCCAAAGAGTTGCAGAATTTTTCTCCTTAGTTCAGCTAAAACTGGATTTTTTTTTACATGACCAGGAAAATGTAGGCCCTTGGACATACTGAAGGATGAGTAGAGCACAATTTTATTGGGCAACTCAATAAAGTGATAGATGGAGTTCTGCTAACAACCCCACCACCACACCTCCCAGATTGAATCTCAGGCTGCCATAAAAAGAACTGGAGGCCAGACTCCTCCCCCTGCCTGTGACTCCACCCTGTTCCCCCAGTGCTCATGTGGCATGCTCAGACAAGGCCCTGGGCAGGTTCCCTCATCTGTACAAAATCATCTGGTATAAACACTTGTGGAGTTTCTCTAGAAACTCCCTTTTATCTGACTATGCATTTGACTGTCTCATTGGGATATGAAATCTTAGAAATGAGCCTTCCTCTGTGCAACAGTCTTGCATGTTCTTCACATGTACCCCAAAACCTAAAATGAAATGGAAAAAAAAAAAGAAAGAAAGAAATGAACCTTCCTAGCAACATAGGACTTAAACTTCTAAGAAAAAAACATCCTGGTGATGAAGGTTCAGACCAAACCTGTGACCAGAGACTCATTTTCTTTTATAATCCTTTCTCTGAAACACTTTTAAGAATGGAGGGAAGTATGAAAGATAAAATCTAGGGACATCAAACTGAACATGCCAAAGAGAAAGTTAAGTTTGGGAACTGAATCATGCAAAAAACTACCTTCCTTTTGTTTCCAGAGAGCAGTAATTTTTAAACAGTTATTTTTATTTTATTTTACATTGTATTTTTGTCGGACAGGGTCTCACTCTGTTGCCAGGCTGGAGCGAAGTGTCATAGTCATCCTTGTTTGCAGCCTCGACCTCCCAGGCTCAAGCCATTCTTCCATCTCAGCCTTCTGAGTAGCTGGGACCATAGAGATGCCCACCATACCTGGCTAACCTTTTCATTTCTTGTAGAGATGCAGGCTCATATTGTTGCCCAGGCTGGTCTCAAAATCCCAAGCTCAAGTGACCGTCCTGTCTTGGCCTCCCAAAGTGCTGAGAGTACAGATGTAAGCCACTGTGCCCAGTCATAGCTATACTTTCGGATGCTTACTTTATTGCATGTAAAATGTGGATTTATTGAGTGTGAGATGAATGCATAATTAGTGGACTGTTTCTCCCACTCCTTTGTTTTCATATGTAAAATGTAGATTTACTGGACACTAATCAGAGCTTCACAAGAATTTAACCACTTGCCTCATTGGCTACCCACCCTTCTTTTTTTTTTTTCTTCCTCTTCTGCTTGCTCTCCCTTTTACACATTGAAGCTCCCAGTTCCTTTTTGGAAGGATTAAAAATATCAGTTGGTTACTTAAATCTATTCCTTATTCCACCCTTATGATGTCCTGATTTAGTTAGTTTAGAAGGTACAAAGTTACTAAAGTAATGTCTGGTAAATATGTACAGGAGAAGGAAGTCAATTACAAATTGTATCTTTCTAAATATGTTTCAATCAAGGACATTAGGACTATTACTTTTAAATATTTTTAATTTTTAGATTTACTTTCTGATCCATCTGGATGTATTTGACATTAATACAATTGTGAGGCTGATTCAATAGCTGCAGTGTTAAATAAAATAGACACTCAAAGTATATCACTTCCCCCAAAATTTTAGAGATTTGATTAGGTTAAAAAACCTCATCAGATATTATATCAAGTGTCTTAAATTAAAATTGAAAAGAAATATTCCATAAAAAGTTCAAGGCAATAATCTTGAAATATGTATTATTTTATTACAATTTGTCAATAACACGTGTATAGAACTTAAAAGTTTTTTTAAGTTTACTTATTCTGTTTTCAATCAAGTTACTTGAATTTTTACAGTAGCTCTTTATCTAAGCATATGGAAGTGTGGGTCAAGTTTAAGAAGAGAGAGTATTGTTTTCCATTAGCATCTCATTAAAATACTGTAATGATAATGAGAATCAAGTACCATAGATTACTATTAAATTTTAAAATAATTGTTAGAGATTTCTTTCTGTAGATATTGTTAATATTTTAAATTTACTAACGAAAAAATTAGAGATATCGATGTATTATGAAAGTCATGCACAAATATTTTAATGTTATTTGACCTTTATGTGAAGATTAAATATGTAAAATTTCATCTGATAACTTGAACTTCAAATAATAATCTCACTACACTACTACATTGAAAGAATAGGAGAACAACAAAAAATAAAGAAAAAGTAACCATTTTGTGTAACTCTCAGAATGTTCTCTATACATATGAAACAGAAAAACTTATTCTGGCTTATATTTAGCATTGAAAATGATGGAAAAGGACAAAGAATTGTACATTCAAGTGTATACCAAAATGTAGAAATCAGTAGAATTTAAATGTTTGAAGCATAGAAAAGTCCTTCCAGTTGGGAAAGGGGGAAGCATGACTCTAATTAGAATGGTCAAATTCCTACCTTTGCCAAGTGTCTATAAAATGAAGCCACTACAGGCATGTGAAATATATGCCTATGTGTTGTTGGCAGGAGGGACTCTAGAGCTCATGCCCCCTACAGAGATTACAGAGGAAACTAGTGTCCAGGCCCAGCGGATTGTTTACATTTGAAAATGCATATTCAGTGATACTCCCAAAATTATTCAATGTTAGTTAAAAAATTAGGTTCAATTTTTCTATTAAAAAGGACCCAGTGGGAAGTCAGTTAAAAACCTCTGCACAGAAATGCATTTTAGAAAAAAAAAAAAAATGAAGAGAGTATATGTTGGTCTGTTTTTCTTTATTAATGATTTGTGATGGGAAGTGGTTGAGAAAATCGGTTTGCATAAAGCAGGATGAGTTTATAGAAGTTTGGAACAGAAATCTTTCCACTTGTATGAAAAATCCTCTAACCATCTTCCCACATCAACTGTAGAAGATAGGCCTTGAAAACTGAAATTTGATATCTTGATAATAGTCAATAACAGTAAAATGTCATGAGTATGAAAAAAACTGCACATGGAATGAGGAGCTATTAACAGCTTCAGAAACAATACCATGCTTTGAAACGAGACTAAAAACTCTGTGATTTGAATTGAAACTTTACTGTAATTATTAAAAAATGAATATTAACTAAAATATTATCATGGTTTTTTGCTTTTTGATCATATTTATTTAATTAATTTTTTACTAAAAAGACATAGTGCTACGAAATTACTCGTCAGATTACTGAACGCAGCATTGCTCAAAATTCTTAGTACTCTCTCACCTAGAAAGTGCTCATGGTACATTATTAAATGAATATTCTAGAATCTGGGATAGACAGAAAGGTTTTTTATTTTTGAGAAAGGTTTTGTGGAAGCAGCCTATCCTAATTACTTACAGTTGTTGATAAATGTTATTTCAGCCAATTTTGTGGTTATAATAGCCTTTTTCTTCAAAAAAAGGTTCAATAACTATCAACTAGTAAGAGTGTGGACTTTGCCTTGCCAGGATAAATCATGGTGAGTTCATCGGAAATGCTACCAGTTTTCTCCTCAAATAATTTTCCCAGAAAGTATTTCAACTACTTTAAATGTATTTTATGAAAACATATTTTTGTAGCTACATTGTGTTAGAAATGAAGTAATTTTATGTAAATGAACATTCTGCATTCTGCAGATAAAACATGCTAATTTTAACAATTTCAGACATCTGTGACAGAATTTCTAAACTACCCGACAGGATTAAGCTGACAAATGTGAAAAAGTAATAAATGGTTAGTCACCTTTTAATTCTTACATTTACATTAAACTACCACTTCAAAGGGCAAGGATAATTCACACTTTTAAAGTTTTAAATAGCTTTTATTTCAACTTAAGCAAAATACACCAACATTGAAACAGTTATAATTTTTTTATGATTTATATTTTAAAATATATTGAATAATATAACTTTCTCCTCCCAAATAACTGGCACTCATATAGCTCTTTGCATATTATTATCTCATAACTCTTTATTTCAAAAATTTTCTATGTTGAAAATGTGTACACATAGGAGCAGCTTTGCAATACTATTCATATAAGCTTGCTCCTAAAAATTGTTGTTATTGTACAATGCATGTTTGCATAAAATGCACATATTTAAATGGCTAATTACAATGTATGCTCAAGTAATAGAGTAATAAGAATATTCATGTTGATATCACCTAATACGTGCCAGGCTTTTTTCTAAACATTTTGCATAGAGGAATTTATTTAATCTTTGACACCACTTAATAAGCTAGGTTCTATTAATATCACACTCATTTTACAAAATAGGAAACTGAGGAACAAAGTTTATATAACTTTACCAAGGTCATCAGTAGCACATATGCCATTTAAAAGCAGTTCACCGTAAAGTCTTATGGTACAGACGGTTTAGAAACACTGAAAGAAGGCAGTTTGTGGTAAGAAGTTTTACATTTTATTTCAGATCTTCTAGAGTATAGCATATTTAAATACTAACATTACAAATGCTTTGAGTAATATTAACTTTTTCTTTTACAAGTGACATTCCAAGTATCATTATGTACATGCCTTAGGAGAAAATTATTTCCCTTTTAGAACAACTCTTAAGTAGCATAGTGAAAGTCAATGCCAAAATAGATTTAAAATATTTGCCTTTGCTATCACATGTGATGATTTGTGCCATTTGGTATGCTGAAGCTTAAAAGGAAATTGAGTTCTATCTATAGATGTTATATTTCATTAAGTGCAAAATCCTTTCCTTTTCCTTGAAGAATTGTCCATGTATGTCTTAAGCCAATGACTAATTTTCCCTATACAAACTCCTGCACACATGGCTGTTGAATAACAACTACATTTCAGGCTTTCTAGTTAGTGCTGGAAGAGTGAGCAGTTGAGGCATGCTGCTTCCTTATCCCTGGTGTGACCCTGGGGAAACTGCAGAATTGGTGGCATAGATTGTAGAAAGTGAAAATGTAGTCTGTGAGTACCTGAAGGTTGAAGGCTGTAGTATCTTGTAGCCAGTCATACCATCAAACAATAGCTGATTTAGGGAAATCCAGGGATTTTAAGAGCCAAATAAATCTTTGGTTTCTTTAAATAATCCCTTATTACGTTATATCATGGAAATCAGGAAACACTACAATTCAGGACTATGGGTTCTTCTTTTTCCTCCTCCTCTTCTCCTTCTCCTCCTTCCCCTTCTCCTTCTCCTTCATTATTACTATTGTTTGGGAGCCCATTGAAATCAGGAAACACTATAATTCGGGACTATGAGTTCCCCTTCTCCGCCTCCCTCCTTCCCCCTCCCCCTCTTCCTTTCCTTCTCCTCCTCCTCTTCTTCTTCTTATTGTTCCTTTTCTTTTTCTTCTTCTTCTAATATTATTATTTGAGATCCCATTGTTAAATATTCTCTATCACTTTACTGACTGGAGAAATATCTGAAGCTTCAGGATGAAGATAGGTGAATGTCAGTTATTTCTAGCCAAAGACCACTGAAAGAACACCCATAGTTATACAGGCTGGAAAACCTCAGCAAGAGCCAGCACACACTATGGAGGTCTGAGGGCTTCTCAGCACATAGGTGTTAAAAAGTAGTCAGTATAAGATTGAGTTTGTGCTAGATGATTTAGGGGAGAGTGTAAGGAAAAAGGGTGCTGCTCTGGATTGTATGTTTTAAAGAAGTGGAAGTTATGTGATTGTATGTTTTAATATATCTTATCTGGAAGGAGAGAAAACTTGGGACTAAAGCTAAATTTAGTAAAGCAGCAGCAGTCTTGCATGTGTTTGGGAGAGAGGTATGTTCAGTATTTTGTGATCTGGACAACGTTTTTGTTTTGTCTGGGTTCGCCCATAATTATGGAGTGATCTTGTTTTTATCTTGATTCATCATAGTGAAGAGTGACCTTATCTGATGTTAGTGTTCTATGAAATTATTTACATCAACTGGAGAAGAGCAAGGCCTGATAGTTTCAGGCTAGCTGCAGGAAGACAGAGGCAGCATTACTCTTTCACACAGGAGTAAAGCATCTAAGTCCTGTTCCAGGCTTTCACCTGTCCCTTGGGAAAAATAATTTTCTGCTTTCTCATCACAAAAATTTAGTAGCAGCACTATTAGTCTTTGTTCCAAAGTGGGAATGATATTAGATCTGCACAAAAGTCCTCCTGCGGTATGTAGAGACAGTCTACAAGCTTTTGCTCTTCCAGACCTACCAACTGATTAAAATCTTATAGAGCCTGCCTCTTGAAAAGCAGCTGCTGCTCCTTAAGAATTTAAAAGAAAAATTTTCATTAGAAAAATTTCTTGCTTGAGAGCCAGAGTGGGAATAATAAACAATGTTTCCTCCCCAATCACTGAATTAATCTGTGGAGACAGTGAATCCAATTAAGGAGGTGACAGAAACCCCATGGGAACATATCAAAATTAATCTGACCACAGAGGACTATTACTACTGCAAAAGAAAGATGACAAACTAAGTGACTAATTCATTCATACAGCAAATTTTCATTTAGTTTGTGCTACATTCCAGAGACTCTTCCAGGTGCCAAGGAATACATAACTCAAATACATTAGCTTTGAACAAAAAGACAAATATTTATATCCTTCTGGAGCATACATTCTATTAGGGCGGGGAAAACCATAAATATAAACTACATATATTTATTTTAGGAGATGAGCACTATGGAAAAATAAAACAGGGTGATATAAGTTGGATATGTGTTTCTCCAGAATCTCATGTTAAAATGTAATCCACAATGCTGGAGATGGGACCTGGTGGGAAATGCTGTCCTCTTGATGGTGAGTGAGTTCTCTTGAGATTTGGTTGTTTCAACGTGTATGGCACCTACTCCTCACTCTCTTGCTCCTTCTTTTACCCTGTGATGTGCTTGCTACCCCTTCACCTTCTGACATGAATAATAGCTCCCTGAAGCCTCCTCAGAAGCTGAGAAGATGCCAGTGCCAGGTTTGTACAGCCTGCAGAACTGTTAGCCAATTTAACCTCTTTTCTTTATAAATTGTCCAGTGTTAGGTATTTCTTTATAGCAATGCAAGAATAGTGTAATTCAGAAAATTGGTACCAGGAGGAGGGTGGCTTCTTTAATATAACATTGGAACATATTCTTAAAAGAGGAGTGGAGCATGAAAGTTTGGAAAATTTTCAGGCTTACAATGTAGCAGAGAAAGAAAAAGCATTATTAGGAGAGGAATTTAAATGGGCTACAGAGCAGTCACTTGCTAGAGAGATTTGTATGATTAAAAATGAGTCAGGTACTGATAGCCAACATAATGGAAAACAGGCTTTGAAGGCATTTTATCTTCAAGGCAGCCTCCCATAACAGACCCAGAGACCTAGAAGGAGAATGGTTTCAGGAGCCAGGCCTTGAGCTCCAAAGCCCCCCTGCCACCTAGAGGGACTGCTCCCTGCATCCCTCCTGCTCCAGCTATGGCCATGACTCAAAAGACCTTAGGTACATCTCAGGCTGCTGCTTTATAGGGTGCAAGCCACTGTAAGCCTTGGGGGTTTCCACAGGGTGTTAAGCCTTTCGGCACATAGAGTGCCAGAATGAAGGAGACTTGGCAGCCCCAACCTTGATTTCAGAGGATATCTGAGAAAGTCTAGGTGCCCAGGAAGAAGCATGCTGCAGGGCAGAGCCCTCACAGAGAACCTCTACTAGGGCAGAGCAGAGGAAAAGTGTGGGGTTGGAGGTCCTATGCAGAGTCCCCACAGAGAGATGGCCCAGTGGAGCTGTGGGATGCGGGGCATGGCCCTCCAGACCCCAGAACGGTAGAATCATCAGTATTCTGTATCCTGACCCTGGAAAAGGCACCCAGGCAAAGTTGCCCAATGCAATGGAGCCCACCCTTTGGAGTAATGTGCCCTGGAAGTGGGACTTCGAATGAAAGGATATTATTTTGGAACTTTAAGATTTAATGACTTCTCTGCTAGCTTTCAGGTTTGCACGGAGCCTGTAGCCTCCCTCTTTTGGTTGATTTCTCCCTTTTGGAATGGCAATGTTTACCAGATAACTGTAACCCCATTGTATCTTGGAAGTAAATAATTTGTTTTGATTTTATAGGTGGAAGAAACTCATTTCCAGATGAAACTTTGTGTGTGCAACTTTTGAGTGATTTGATGCTGGAATGAGTTTAGACTTTGGAGGACTGTTGGGGAGGCATGACTGTGTTTTGCAACTTGAAAAGGACATGATACTTGGGAGCCCAGGAGAAGAATGATACCGTTTTGGTATTTACCACCCCAAATCTCATTTTGAAATATAATCCCCAGGAGGTGAGCCCTGGCAGGAGGTGTTTGGGTCATGGTGGCAAATCCCTTATAGCTTGGTGCTGTCCTCTTGGTAGTGAGTTCTTATGAGGTCTGGTTGTTTAAAAGTGAGTGGCACCTCCCACCACTCTCTGGCTCCATCTTTCACCATGTGACATGCCTGATCCACCTTCTCCTTCTGTATGAGTAAAAGCTCCCTGATGCCTCCACAGAAGCTGAGCAAATGCTGGCACCATGCTTCTACAGCCTGCAGAATCATTAGTCAATTAAACCCCTTTTCTTTACTAATTACCCAGCCTTGGATATTTCTTTATAGCAAGGCAAGAACAGCCTAAAACATAGGGTAAGAAATGTTAGAAGTGGGGAGTTGCAATTTTAAATAAAGTGTACATTGTATGTCACACTCTGAGGGAGACTTTTGATTAAAAATTTAAATAAAGTGGGTGTATAATCAATACAATTATATGGATTAAAATGATTTGAGGCATTAGAGAAAGCCAGTGCAAGCACTGAAGACAGTCTGTCTGCCTTCCTTGGTACTGTACTCATTTTCCAGGGCTGCTGTAACAAAGATTAAAAGAAAATAAATCTCTGTTCTCTTATATTTCTGGAGTGCAGAAATATGAAATCAAGGTGACAACAAAAGGGATCTTTCTCCCCAGGTTCTAAGGAGATATTGTCTTTATGCCTCTTACGGATTCTGGCTACTCAAGGATTTTCTTGCCTTAAGGCTGCATTATTCCAGTCTCTGTGTTTATCTTTGTATAACTCTTCTTTTATAATAACATTTATTATTGGACTTTGGGTCCACCATGATAATCCATTATGGTCTTATCTTGAGAGCCTTAGCTACATCTGTGAAGACACTTTGTCTAAATAAGGTCACATTCCCAGGTTTCAGAACCTGGATATATCTTTTTTGGAGCTAACATTTCAACCCACTACAAGGAGCAACTTCGTCAGTAAGGATAGGCTTATGTGAGCAATGAGAAGGATAGTAGAAAATGAGTTCACAGAAATACTGAGATTTGCAAGGCCTCACTGGCAGTTGTGAGAGTTTGGGGGTTTTCTCTGAGACAAATAATAAATTGTTTAATTTGAGGACTAAATTAGCCTGATTATATTATTCATAAGCTCCCTTAGGCTATTACATTGGGAAAAAACTGATGGGATCTATGGTAAAAACAGGCACATGTTCAGAGGCTACTACACTTATCTTGAGGAGAGATGATGGTGGCTTGATTCAGAAACAGTAACAGAAAGAGTAGAAAATGGTTAGATCCTGAATTTATTTTAAATATCCAACCAAATTTTCTGACAACAAAAATACATATTTATTAGAAGACAAAAAAGGATGACTACAGTGTTATTTTCATAAGGAAATAGAAAGTTCTCATTGGTATTATTAGAAAATTGAAAGGATGATTGGTGGGGCAAATTTCTTTGAGAAGAAGTGGAGTTAAAGAGGATTTGATTAACCAATAATTTAAAATAAGCACAATATATTTGATTATAGAGCTCAAGGTATTAATAATTTGAAGAAAAACACAAAATAATTTCAAAAGAGCCAAAACAAAATATTTGGTATGCAAAATATAATATTTGAAATAAGCAATGGGGAAATCAATGGAATAAATCACGGAATAGACATAGCTGAAGAACAAATTACTGAATGGAAGAAAAGATCAAGCAAAATACCCAAAGGAAAGAAAAGAGAAATAGTAAATATAAAAGTAAAGTTTAGATATTTACAAACAAAAAATCATATATAAGCCCCTTGACAACATACTATAGAAAGAACAAAAAAAGTTATTTAAAGAAAAAGGAAGACAAAAATAAAAAATAAAAGCCGCCATTTGAAAGACTTCAGAGAAAGCTCAATGGGTGGGATAAGTGAAATGCTGCAACTAGATCCATTATATTGAAACCCAAGAACAACAAAGACAAGGAGTGTATTTCTTAAAATAAGACAAAATTTAAAAAACAAAACTAAACTCCCTTGGAGCAAAAGCATATCGTTTGCAAAGTTTTAAGAATCAAATTAGCATTAGACTGCTTCATAGCATAACTAGATAAATGCAAAAACACAATTTTTTATTTTGTTATGTAGATTGAAATGAAATTTTGAAAAAGAAAAGCAAATAGATGTTTAAATGAAATACTGCAAATTCTTCAGAGGGCATACTTCCAGATTAACTGATTTCAGACTTGTATTGCCTTAAAGCTAATTTATAACTCGGCAAATTGTAGATAACTGAAAGTTATGCAAAATAAGTCTTGTCTATGAACATGCAAATGAATTCTGTCCAGTGAGGATTCAATGAACTTTCTTTTCTTCCTTTCCTCCACTATTGTTTTTTAAAAGTTAGTTTTGAATCCATTGGCAAATTTGCTTCAACCTTTTTAAAGTCAAAGTAAGTTTGTTTCTTTCAAATCTTTTTTTGAACTGGTTCTAAAATCTCTTTTGCCCTCTCATTAATGCTGAGTTAAAAATCTAACAGGAGTTCATCTAATATCTCTAAGACAGTTATGATTTTACTTTTTTTGAAAAGAATTCTTCAACAATTTTGGAAGTCTCCCACTGAGATTCATAGTGTATGATTCACCTGAGAGAGCTAGATGAATGAACACTGCTGTTAGAGCAGTGCTCCCTATTTGGGCTGTTCGATCCGAGGCACATCTTTTCTTGACTCCCTGACGTGACTCCAAATAGCAATCAAATTTTGCTGACTCTCTGTTATTTCCAATTTCAGGGTTTTTTCTATGTATTTTTTTAATCACTAATAAGTGATAGCAATGATTAGAAATATGGAGCTATGGCCAGGCCATTTTGTGATCTCTGTAAAAGAACTAATGATTTATAGAGATCTATTACGTGGTAGATGAGAAGTGTTAGAGAATCTGGCTTAACAACAATCTTGTTTGCTTATTTGTCACTTTGAGCTCAAATTCTGTAGAAAATTTTGGCCACTAGTAAAGAGAACATCTCTTTCTTATCTTAATCAGTGAGCTTTAGTGATTTGGTGCTTACTATTGGCTCAAGGCTGAAATTATAACATTGAAGCCATCCTTATGCCAGTACGTCATCTGTAGTTCACAAACGTCTTTTATCTCTGATTGTAGGCATGAAATATTTTTGTACCTCTAGAGGATATTTTGAAATTAGTGTATTTAATCTCTTAAAGCAAAGGAGCACAGTTCTAATGGATTTGTAGAAAAAAATAAGCCCTTAAACAAATACTTATTTTTTAAAGTTTACAGGTAAATATAAAACTGAACTCATAATTTAAATATTCTGTAATTAAAAGATAAAAATAATATTTCATATAAATTAACTCAGAAATTTAAAGAATCCAAGAGAATGTAAATTAGGTAAAACTTTGGCTAGAAAAAAATTACTTATTATGATTTAATAAAAATAGTATGCCTTCACTTATTTGTTTGTGAAAGTAGAATGGTAGCATGGCTTGTTATTCTACTTGGATATGAGTTTTTTTCCCAAATTTATACATGTTTACTGATCAAAGAGGTAATATTACTCATGTGACGTTTAAGATTATGAAAAATGTAAATGTACATTTAACAAAATGGTTTCTGATCACCTTAACAGCAATCATGTTTTATAGAAGATTTTGAAGAAAATTTTCAAGCTCTTCACATGACTAAAAATCTTAGAATGCATTAATTTAGTTAGGTATTGGATAATCAGTGGCTATCCGTATAATCCCAAACTAAGAACATTGATTCCTTGTCATAATTTTAAGTTTACATAATTTTTATTTGTATATGTTGTAAGAAGGCTATGAATTTGTTCCATGTTAATTTAAACATGTATGTTTGCCAGTTTGAAAAGTTTTAAAAGGAATGTTTGTGTCTATGGAAAGTTATGAGTATTTGGAACTCATATTTATCTGCTAAAATGTTGGTGCATGACAAACACTTCTCAATTATTTGTTCTCCTCTCCCCTATCTTCTTCAGTTCTCTATGTGAAATAAAAGTTACTTTGTTTAAAAGTTATAGCTAATATAAGTGGTTGATACTATACTAGGAGCAACAGTGAGAGAGAAAAATACACTGTGTTCTCTAGAGGTGCTAAAAACAATTAGGTTTTATTGGATATGTTATTATTTATGAGTAGCATGAATATTGTTTTAAAATTAGAAGAGATGCTCAGCCTTCCCTAGGTTACATTTGTATAGGTAAAATGCTACTAATATAAATATTTCATACATTATCTGTTTTATAGGAAGGTGGGGAAATAAAACTTCCCTGTATTTCTCAGTGCTCTTGCAAATGCCCTAGCCTCCTGAAACATGGATATGTATATTATACAAAGCTAGAGAATGTTTGTTTTCACTTCTCCTAGAAGTATTTTGAAGATCTGTAATCGTTTATGTAGTTAATTGGTCTGATCTGAAAGGATATTCAACTTCCATTGTCTCCCCTAGAGAACCAAATGGTGACAGCTTACACTAGATCCCTGGGCTAAGTGCTAAGTGCCAGGAGCACTAAAACACATCAAAAGGGATGAAGCCAAGAATTGGGAGAAAGTTTTAGATTCTTATAACTGGAGACACGCAGGGGTCATCTGGCTCTTATAAACATTTATTTACTTTTCTAAAAAGATTAGGGTGAAAATCCTTTCTTAGCCACAAAACATTATAATTATATTTTTTGGGGAACTAAAAGGGGACAGATATCACTTTAGTATAAAAACAGAGAAAAACTTTTGTTCTTGTCCTTCATGATCAGGATGTAATACTCCCATCACATCAGTTCCAGACTGAGGAATGATGCTGTAATATTACTTTGACTATTGATCTGGTTGTATGAGTAAAGAACTCCTTTCCCTGATCATAACTGCATGTTGTGTAATGCCTCACACTCTTTACCACTCTTGACTTTTCTAGAAATGTCCTGATGTTCATAGTCTTTCTGTTTACCTCAGTTCTGGTGGTGGTTCATAGAATATCAAGCAATGCTACCAGATATAACATTAGTTATTATGTAAAATGTTTACTTGATGTCAACCTTAACTTCTCTAATTTAAATTTAGCATCTTCTAAATCAATTTTTAAAATTAGAGAATACATATCTAATTTATCTATAAAGTTTTACAAAAATACAAGTATTTGCATTCTACTCCAGACTTAGTGAACCACTTTATTTGATTCTTTCAATATTCTTTGTGTTTTTTCTCTATAAAAATTTTATCGATTTTAATAAATCAGTTGTAACATTCACTGACTTATTTGAAAATAGGCTTAATCCTTGTCCTTAATGACATCTTGTTTAACTTTTTTCAGAAATGGCTATTTTGTCTTATTTTGCATGCTACAGAGATACCCATTTCCTCATCATCTCTGCAATCCTTGTTATAAACCCTCATCATATCTTTCACACTTGAAAATTTTAGTAATATATTAACCATAACTGCATTAAGTATTTGTCATTTACATGTAGATTTTGGTTCACTCTAATGCTTGCCCAAAGGCACTGCAATAACCTACAGGCCATAGTTTCCTTCTTCATTAAAAAAAGACTGTCTTAGAGCCTTGTGAGTAAGGCTCTAGTAAGTATTTTAAACCATTGGCATGTCAAAAATGTATTTTTGGGTACAGGCTTCTGATGTCATTGCTTAGACAAGATTCAGACCGTACCACTGGCTGTCAAGAAATCCAAAAATCATTTTAGAGTTAATGCTAATCCAAGATACAGGAGTACAATAATTAATTACATAAAACGCCATGAAATGATGGAAGAAATTTAATTATGTAATTTGGAATTGTGTTGATACTGTTTTAGTGTTCTGTTTTATGAATATATAAATAAGTCATATTTCTGTCTTTGTCGCTAACAGATAACTTTTTAGTAGACTGCTTTTGAAAACTGAAATGAAACATTGAAAATTTTTTTTATTCTCAACTGACACCCTACTATCCACAATTCAGAATATTTCTACATTGAATTTCCTTACTTTTTTATGGCAATGGTTATTCAATAACCATAGCTATTAAATAGTAATCCATTATCTTTTTACTAAAATAAATTGGAAAGATAAAGCAATTAAAACTTTGCCCAGAACATCATGTTTGAAAATAATGATTACTTTACAGAGATGATAAACCCTTTCTAGAAAACTAAGGTGGACTTTCGGGAATCAAAGCTCGCAGAGCCCCACCAAAAACAGTGGCCCACTACCTAGCATACACGGTTTTCAGCTTCAAAGCTGATAAGAAAGATCACTTTCTGGCAAGTCAAAGATCATGAAGACATTGTAGAGACTTTGAATAAGAGAGATTCATGCAGATCATGAACATTGCAGGTAAAATCTGGAGAAGAATTTATGTAATTTTGTTTCTTATTCTTCCATTAGACAACAATTGCACTTTCTCAAAGTCCAATCTGATATTCCTTATGAAAGTGTTCAGTATAGCAAACATAGAAAGGCACATTAAGAAATTAATGGTCTTGGTACACCTGGGTAAATAACCAGGCTGTTATGATCTGAAGGCTTGTCTCCCCCAATAATTCATACGTTGAAATTGTAACTCTCAAAGTGGTGGTATTAGAAGACGGAGACTTAAGGTGAGTAGGTCATGGGGTCAGAGCTCTTTTGATTGGGATTAGTGCCCTTTGTAAGAGGCACAAAAGAGCTGCTTTGCCCCTTCCACCATGTAAAGATGCAGTGAGAAAGCACCGTTTATGAATAGGGAAATAGGCCCCGATGCTTGCCTAAAGGCCCTGCAGTAACCCACAGGCAATAGTTCCCTTCTTCATTAAAGAAAGACTGTCATAGAGCCTTGTGAGTAATCACAAGATGACAAATCAGCCAGTACCCTGCCCTTGTACTTTCCAGACTTCAAAATTCAGAGAGATTTCTGTTGTTTCTAGGGTACATAGTTTATGGTGTTTTGTTATAGCACCTCGAATAGACTAAGACACAGGACAAACATAATAAAACCCTCTTTATTTTGTAATCAGAAATAATATTTCTTTGAAGTTACTTTGATAAAAGGGGCAAAATTTATAAGTAAAGTTGGAATAAAAGATTATAGAGTATCTCAAATGAAAAACTATGTAATGAGAAATCTTAGCCTTTTGAGCTAGCTGATTATTTAGTTGCCTTTGAACAATTTTACAATTCTAGTGAGTTGTAGATTACTGATAATAAAATAAAATAATTCTTGTTTATGCAAATGCAGATAAATTTTGTCCAGTGGGGCTTCAATTGACACTCCCTCTCTGTAGGAAGAAAGCAAATTTTGCATCCATGAGCAAATTTATTTCAACAATTTTCTGCTACTACATATAAAATTATGCTTCTTTGATTTTTCCTTTGATTTTGTTGTAACATCTCCCTGGCTGTCATTAATAATGAGTTAAATTTTTAACTCATATACATATTTTTGAACATTATCATTATTCTGATGTTATTGCTTAGACAACATTCAGACTATGCTACTCGCTGTCAGGATATCTAGAAATCTGGATATATTCATCGTAAGATATATATTCTTTATATCTTTCATTATACACACACACACACACACACAAACATACATACAAATTCAATCCTTGAGCATGTGAGGCCTCAGAAATTTTGCTATAAAAAAATATTACTAAAATTACTCTTGGAGGAAGTTTCCTTTCAAATAAGAAAGGAAACAAATCCAGGAAAATACTGAAGTAATCCAAATATAATGGCTTAACAATATATAAGGCTTAACAAATACATTGATAATATTCACTGTTATCTAAACAGACAAATAAAGACCTGCCTCTGCCCTAAAAATCTAAATATAAAGAAAAGGAAAACAAGTGTATTTCATTTGAAATATTTTATTAGTTGTCTTTATTACATATTAGAACCAAGGGCATATTGTTTTGCTATGTCAATAAAAGTAAGTATCAGTAGGCTTCTATGAGCTGATGTTTAAAATAATTTTGTTGAGCAAATACATTCTGTCAAAGAATTTATCATTTACATTTAAAATATAATTTATTTGTAACTTGGAATTAAAACTTGGTTGAAAAATTTTATGTTAATTGCAAAACATGAGAAAACGTGTTCTTTAATTTTAGTGATTAATATACATGTTAATGCATGATCTATTTATTTCTTACAATGCAAAGCTAAACATTTAAGAATAAAATTTTTCTGAAAGTATACTTAAAAACAATTCATGCTTTCTTGAGAATATTTTTAATCTGTTTTTAATTTGTAACCTTTTGATGATTAAATAGAGTTAATCCATAGAAGCATTTGCCTTTTAAAAAAAATTTTTAAAAACATGTCTCAATTTTTGTGTTGCAGATTGCAACACAGAACCTAGTTCTTTACTCCTTCCTGTATCTAAGACTTGCCATGTAGTTTTATAGTTTCTTTCACTGAACGGACAGAATTCTATGTCCCTGCCCTTGTTTCTAAGTTAGATCATATGACTAGCCTTAGCCAGTGAAATGTTAGCAGATGTGATGCATCAACTAGCTTTCAAAAGCTAATTTCTACTGCATTTTAATCACTTTTGATTGTGTGCCTTATCCACAAGGTTATGCTTAAACTAGCCTGATGGAGGCATGAGGAGCAGAGTCATCCCTGTCTCTAACATCCTAGATCAGCTGATCTGCAGCCAATCTCCCAATATATGTGAGATCAGAAGACTGTCCAATCAAATCCAGCTTAATTTGCAAACATGCAGACATTTGAGTTAAATGCATGTGTTTTGATGTGAGCCACTGAGTTTCAGTTTAGCTTTTACAGAGTGTTAAAGGTTTTACATTAATGTGAAGGGTTAACGTAGCAGGCCTTGATTGTTCAAACTTTGTACATTCCAAATAAAGTTTTGGCCCTTGACCCTTCCTTGGAGATAGCCTCTAAACCACTGGGATATCCTGCCTGATCCTATCTTTGTTCACCTGGGGCCTTGGGCCATGCCAGATAGTTTATGCTAAAATGTGATTTATGGTGGGGGGTT
This sequence comes from Cheracebus regulus, assembly GCA_963574635.1. Taxonomy (NCBI): domain Eukaryota; kingdom Metazoa; phylum Chordata; class Mammalia; order Primates; family Pitheciidae; genus Cheracebus; species Cheracebus regulus. The sequence continues at coordinate 153,206 of CAUYQU010003213.1, forward strand.
TGGGGGTACACAGTACCAATTTGACTTCTGGAGGGGCTGGAGACTGAGTTACTAGGACAGCCATTGCAAGCTTTTCATGCCTACATGTCTGACACCCAATAAAAACTCTGGACACAAGGCTTTCATGGTTAGCAGTAATTAATATGTATTGTTGCTTAGCACTGCTCATAGAAGTTAAGGTTTATCTTAATTTCAATGGGAGGGGGCAACTGAAAACTTGTGTTTTCATTCTCCTGAATTCTGCCCTGTATTTCTATTTAATTTGCTTATTTTAATCTTTATTTTTTGCTGTAATAAATTATATCCATGAGTATAACTGCTTTTCTTTGTTTTATAAGTTTTTCTGCTGAAATATTGAAACTGAGGGTGGTCATTTGGGACCCAAGACAACACGTAGCATATGATGGCAATAGAGAACTTTTGCCATGTGTAAACTTGCCCACTGACACAGTAGCAATTTGTTTTGAACAGCATACATATAGTTCGTGATTAGAAAAAGAAATCACTTATAAGATTATTTTCTCAGGATGGCTTGACCTTATACTGTACATGTTTTGGTTTCTTTTGTTCCTACCCTAAGATCCTGACACAAATCTATTCATCATTGTAGAATTGATGACATGTGCTATGTGGCTGTTTTTGTCAATTTTTCTTTATATCACCTGGTAGGTAAAGAATGTTTTTTTTTTAAGGGAGTTTCTTGTTAAAGAAGGTAGATACTATGTTGCTTGGTGTATAGTTATTTGTAAATATTATGACTTCTTTGTAAATTGTGACATTTAGCATTAAAGGTGCATTTTCTCCCATTTAAAACTTTTTTTTACAAATCTGAATGTTGATATCCTTTTTGGTAACAGGATCCAAACCTCACATTTTTATTGCTTGAATTTGTTTTTATACTTTTGGCCATCCATTTATTTTTCACTCTTTGTTAAGCTTCATTTTTTGATAATCTATCATCTGACAAATACAGATTTAAATATATAGCTTCTCTCTTACTTCATCAATAAGTAAATCTAGTGTATATTATAATCATGTCTGTTTTATTATTTCTGCAGATATAATCACTGTTTTTAAAAGCAGAAATGTTTTAAAAAAACCGAAAGATACTTTTGTGTTGTTGTTGTGGTTTGTGGTTTTTAGTATTAGTTGTTGTGGCTATCTCATTCCTAAGAGAAGAAACAACAAATGCATAGCTCTGACATATTCTGTTTTACTCCACACAGTCATTCAACCTATGAATAGATTAGTTCAAATTTCTCACTTAATACATTTACAGTGATAGTATTTGGGGTTTTACTCCTATCTTCCAGTCTGGCCTGATCATCCATTTCTAGGATACTAGCTTTTCTTTGTTTGAAAACCTGGAATGCCTTGCCTGAGACAGTTGGTTGGCAATAAACCACACATTCTTCTCAATATTCACTTCATTCTCTCATTGCCTCGAGGTCTATAACTAGAAGTCAGAGCCTATGTGACTGGAAATAAAGGAAGAATTACAAGGTATGCCTAGAGAGAGTGAATAAAATAAATATGTTCCATGATCTTGACGATATATTTTACAGGGATGTAGATAAACAGTTATTTGGTATCTTAAAGCATAGTTTGCTCTATATGATTTTTTTTTTCCAGAGTGGGTGAGTAGGCATCTGATTTGAATGATTACAATTGAAACAATAGGTGCTGCAAAAGTCTACAGATTCCAAGGAGTTCAAAGGCCAAGAGTTCTTTTTAAGATAGCCTAGTTTCCACTAAAGAAGAGCCCGGGCTCTACTCACAAGCAGATAACGTAAATCTTTCTCATAGACTTCCTTAAAAGGACTTGGCAGAGGAGTATCAGTTAACTGTACACTGGGGAAATAGTCATGCTTTTAAGGTATTATTAGACACTGGCTCTGGGTTGACTTTCGGTGGTCCAGAAGTCAGTGTACAACCAATGAACATTTGGATATCTATGAAGTTTTACTCTAAAGTTTTTATGATAAGAGTGACTCCTTTAGAGTCACACTTCAACTCTCTGCTGATCATCTAGTTCCTAGTTCAGGCCATATATGACAGTAAGTACAGTCCCCAGCCTTCTGAGTATTTTCTTTCTTTTGTTTTTGTTAGAAAGAGCCAATTTTAAAACCTTGGCCCTGAACTTTCCTTTCAAAGGAGTAAAGGCAAAGCAGTATTGTTTTTAATATGTGAAGATTATGATTATCAACTATAGTCCTGATTGGCAAATAGTGAGGATTATCTTAAGCATAGTTAAACAGTAACTCCAGTTGCACCTACTACTCTGGTTTTGGTAACTTCTTGGAGCAAATTATTATGTAGCTATTGATTTGGTGATTGAATTTTTTTTCATATAAATAAACAAGGATGTCCAGAAGTAGCTCATATTCATTAGGAGGAAAAGCAGTAGATCTTCACGATGTTAATTTAGGGTTATATCAACTATTCCACTCTGTCAAAATATGATATACAGAGTTATTGGTTGCCTGTATATACTTTTAAATGTCACTCTCGTCTACTACATTAATGACATTATACTATTTGATGGGTGAGAAGAAGGTGACAGGCGGCTAGATACTTTAGTAAAACATGTATTTGCCCGAGGGTAAAAGATAAAACCTCAAAATTTAAGACTTTTCTATAGCAGTAGAATTATATTTAGTGTTGAAGGGCAGTACTTTTCAAACCTAAACATGCATGCACACAAATCATTTAGAGATTTTCTAACAAGACATACTATGATTTATTAGGTCTGGGGAAGGGCTTGCATTTTTACATTATTCAAAAGCTACCAGGTAATACTCATGCATTTTTAGAGGAGTTGCACTTCAAAGAGGAAGTGGCTAAGCTTCTATATTTAAAAACTAGTTGCTGAATCTTGAATCACTTACCAATTAGAAAGAGGTACAACCAATGCTATGTAAGCTTCTTTGGATTTTAGAAGCAAAATGTATACTATGTATGTGGCCTTCAAACCATAAGTTAAGTAACTTATATGGTTTCTAATTTCCAAGGTTTCCTAAAATTAAAAAAAAAATTGTGTAGCAGAATAAAGCTGCAATTCATGATTTCCTGTCACTAAAGCATTAGGCACAGCGTTTTTAATGGTGTTTCAGGAGTCTCTGGTGAGTACAAAGTAAGGACCTCTGAAAGTGAATTCTCAAGAATAGAATCATAGTACATATCATAGGAGTTTTCAAACAGTGTCTTCTTTTGTCTTTTCTAATGTCTTTAGAAATGTATTAATGGCTTAGGTCTCACTCCTGGGCTTCTTTAGAGACTTTACACTTTAATTGGAACTCCAAATAATATTTGATCAAAGCAGGCCCTTATAAAGTCTTTTCTTTCTTTTTCCACAAAGTTGGGTATGAGTAGCAACTCTACATTATGAAATAGAAATGAGACTTCACACGAGTAGGACTTAAGCACGTTGTATCAGAAAATGACTGAGACTTTCACAACACCTACTACAGGTATGTAGCTGCTCTTGCCCGTTACCAGGCTTGAAACCTCACTAACAGTTCACTATGAACAGTTGAAAGAGGAACAAAATATTTCACAGGTTAATATGAAGTTCTGCCATTGGGCATAAGTGGGCTCCTTCTGCATTTCAGCCCCTCTAGTGGCTAGCCCTGAAAGACAATGGTAAAAAGAAATACTTCCTTGAACAGAATTTTGGCAGAATGTCTGGTTGTGCCTTTTTTATGGAAAGAGAAATAATCAGAGTTTAAGATTTATCCTAAATCATGTGCAAAGTCTGTTGGTTTGGTTAGTTGGTAAGAGGCTAGAAAGAAAATGATAGTAGAATTCAACAAGAAGATACAATACAGGGGTATGTGGTTACTTAACATTCTATTACATTTTTCTTTCCTTTTTTTTTCTTTTTTAAAATTAGCCTCCCAGGTGCTTATACAATAGGCCTGTGTACAAAGTGGACATGGTAACAGAATTTGAGGGTATGCATATGCTCAACAAACAACATTTACCCTTTTCAGTGGTTTATTGCCACTGTTAAATATCAGACTTGCAAAATGCAGAAACTAAGTCTGTGCTCCTCTATGGCACCATTGCCCAGTGAGGATCACTTACCCAGCTTGTGACAGATTGATTATATTGAATTCTTTCTATTGGATGTCTTCCATCGTGGAAGAAATGACAACTTGTCCTCTCTGCTATAGAGAGTTATTCTAATAAGAATTTTTATGCCCTTATGGCAAGGATTCTGCTAACATTACTGTCTACAACCTTATTGAATACTTTGCTCACTGTTATGATATTCTGTACATGGTTCCAAAGAACAGGTTTTTTAACAAAAGAAGTATAGCAATAAACTCATGCTACAAAAATTCACTAGCCAAGCAACATTTCTCAACATTCATTTAAGTCACACTTGGGGTGTATGGAAGTGAAAAAGCCTTTTAAAACTAAAAAATAAATAATCATGCAGAGGGATTAGAATGAGCAAAAACCAAAAGGAACAGAAGATTTGCTCTTTTCTTTAAAATTTTTTTTTTGTAAATATATACATATTTGTAATCAGTCTATTGGCATTTTATTCTCAAGTTATCAATATTATAAAATATATTTCAGGATAATTATTGTTTTTTAGGTTAATTTTAGGTAAAATTTACTTCAATTAATTTCTCAAGTAAATTGAACCAGGGTAGTAATAATAATTACGAGGCAAACAGCAAAGCATATCTGTAAACAGATCAGTAAGCTCAAGTTCTCATAATTACTGAGAGTCTGCATGTTTATATTAGAGCAGAATGCAGTTTGTTATGTATATTATTTTGTATCTGTGAACATCTCCTTAGGACTCAACTGAAGTGAGTTAATTTACATCATTTATATATCTTTAAACAAATTTATATAATGCTCATTTGAGCCAGGATTTTGCTCACTGTTGGGTACATAAATTAATACAAATTGTTAATCTCAGATTGTTACCTTCATTTTGTTTCCTAGTTGTCACTCTTCTTAAATGTAGTCCACTCACTAATACTGTCAGTATTTTCTAAAGTAAAAATCTGTGCCACAATAACCACAGACAGCACATGAAACTGATTTAAAAAAAAATAAAGCTAATTTACAATAACAAAATTGGAGACCCAGGATTCATAGAACTCTCACTATTGTCATCTTTATGCAATTTATTAAGATACTTGCCATTAAGGATATGTAAATTTTATTGTTTTACATTATAGTTATCCTGTTTACCTTCTTATTCTCTCAGTCTACTCAAGTTGTTTTCCTAAGCCAAGTTCTCTTTATTGGGGTTGCTTACTTTTTATCTTTTTTTTTTTTTTGCCTGCCTTTTCACTACATATAAGTGGCATTTGATCTTCTTTGCTATCAGATTTTGACAGGTGATTTATTTTTGAGAACCAGGAATATTCTTCAGCTTCTTTTGAAATTGACTTTGTTCATTATGCTTGCTAATCAGCTCAACCTTCGATTTGACGTCCTCAACCATTATAGTTATCTCCAAAAAATGTAGAGCTCAGAATTAAATTTTTTTAAAAAATGAAGTGAAAAAAAAGGTGAAACCATCCTACCTTTATGATCTCATTATACTCTCCTCTTTGCCAAGATGGTTGTCAATCTTGCAAATTATACTACTTTTTTCTTTCCTATGCATTATGATCACAAGTAATATAAAAAGGCATTCTCAATTTACTTTGTCATCTAAGAGCCTCAGAGCCTCTCCTGAGAGGTTTCATTTTGCTTTCTTTTCTAGTTTTCTTAGTCAGCAGGTAGTATTTCTTTTCATTGTTACAATTCTACTCTCCATCCTTGATAGATTAAATGCTCTTTTTGTGTCATAGTCTACAGCTAATGTGAGCTTCACCTCCGTAATTCCTCATGCTGTTTTACCCTTTACATCTGTAAACCCTTTTTTGTAGCACAACCTTTGCAGCACTTTGAAGTCTTCTCATTTTGTGGCTCACTAACTGAGGTCATGAAGCTGCCATGGTGGGGTGGAAGGAGGGTTTCTGACTACAGTTTGGACCTTTCTTTGAGGATACATTTTTAAATCTTTTTTTCTAGATGTGCTAATTGGAGATATAGAGAGGAATACAGAAAAAAATATGTTGGTGTCTAAATTAAAGATTTATTCTTATTTACCTAACACATATTAATGCTTGATAATTATCTTGCTGATGAATAATTTTATTTTAAATATTTCAATGCTAGTAGCTAAAGATAAGATAATTTAGAGTTAGAAAAAGAAACATACATACTTTTTTTTACCTTTTTGAGGACTGACAATCTACATCAAAATGGTGATGAACAAATTCGGTGAATACTACATCTGTCTGCCTTCTGTAAGACAGTAATATATCAAATCATTGATAAAGACCATAAAGCTCATACGCATTGAAAAATTTGTTAGTCTACTGATCTTATACAAATTTATAAATGCCTATTGATATTTCTACAAATTCAATTCAACTCTATGCTTGCGTAGAAAACTTTGAATGCTGAGAAGATACAACTAAAGATATTATTTGAAAATCCTGATTTTTATGTATCTGCTTACAGTAATTTATATTACCACCGCTTCTTCAAATGTTACTCATTTATGTGTAGATATAAGTAGAAGTGAAATATATAGATGCATCCATTCTTTCAAGTAATTTCTGTCTTTTGCAGTTATTGATTTTCTTCATTTAAAAATGATGCAATGCAAACCTCCAGCTTCTTGTAGTTTGCAATTTCTCTTCCGCAAGAAAATGTATTACCTTCCAACATCCCGCCACCGCCAAATTCTAAAACATATTTGATAAGACTTCTCCATTGAACTCTAGACTCATAAACTTAACTGCATATTTTACTTTTTAATCTTGACATTCAAAAGACTTTTGAAGCTTAACAGATTCAAAGAAAACTCTTGATTTTTCTCCCCCAACAAGTAACTCTCCATCAATTTTTTTCTATGAGTAATTAGCATCACCATATAGTAAATTGCTCAGAACAAATATTCTATACATTCTAACTTCAAATCATGAGCTATCCTTGCTGGCTTTTTTCCTAAGTGTATTTTAAATAAGTCTATTGTCGATTTCCTACTTGCCCAAGATATCTACTAATTTACATGAACTCTTATAATATTATATAGACTAGACCTAACTAGTCTATTTACTTCCTATCCTCTTCCCTGTAATCCATCTTTTTAAGGCAGCCAGAGTGTATTCTAAAAAGTAAATCACACATAGAGTAGTCTGTTTAAAACCTACCAATAATTTTCCATTGCAAGTAAGAAAGCATAATTGTATTGTGGTCTGAAAGATCCTAAAAAATTTAGAATAAGTCCACCGATATAACTTTAGTTTCCTTTGCTCTCTTGAGTTCTCTATACTGTGCATACTCACAGTAGCTTTCCTCTGTGATTAGTGTCTGGAGGAGGGCTCACGGGTCCTCAACAACTCCCACCCAGGCCCTAGCTGGAGGAAAAACTTATCTGAAAAATCCCTTGCACAAGAATCTCCTACCCCACCCAAACACCCGCTCAACAGTTCACCTTATCAGCTCTCCCCCAGCTTCCCGCCCTGCCAGCCTGACCGACCAATCACCACCTGCCTCATCAGCCCTCGCCTAGCTTCCCGCCCGGCTTCCCGCCCTGCAGCCTGACCGACCAATCACCACCTGCCTCATCAGCTCTCCCCTAGCTTCCCGCCCCGCCAGCCTGACCGACCAATCACCACCTGCCTCATCA
>CAUYQU010003215.1:0-15708 GCA_963574635.1 Cheracebus regulus
TTTCACACAACCTTTGCCATTAGCCATTTTACTAAAAATTTATTACAATTTTTATTTTTTTTTTTTTTTTTTTGGTTTTTTTTTTTTTTTTTTTTTTTTATAATTTTGAGTCTTAATTTTCTTATCTATAAAATGGGATATTAATATCTGCCTTACAACTTTATTGTAATATATTAATGAAGTGTCATTTTAAGAAGGGCTTATTTATGTTTAACACAATGATTGGCACAAAGTAGGCACCAGGGGAATGGTATTTCCTTTCCTCCTTTGCCTCCTCCTCATGGTAACTTGTACACATTGTTTTCTTGCCGAGATGGTTTTGAGAAGCAGCCTCAAATTTAAAAGTGCAATTGACCTTTAATATACGGTAGATAGTTTGTTCATGAAACTTGGGAATTGAAGAACCATTTTCTAATTCAAATGAGAACTTTGAATTCTGTCTCCAGTAAGGTTTCTTACAGGTCATGTGTACCCATGAATTTACTCATAGTCTAATGTTCACAGGCTGCTGTTTGTTTCTCTTTCAGATGAACAAACTTGCCACTTTCCACTGACTGGAAGCAATGGCATTTACGGAAAGAGTCAACAGCAGTGGCAGCAGGTAAGCATGGAACTTTTGATTCAAAGACATGGTCATATTTAATTTTATAATCCACTTTTCAATGAATGAGTTTGATTTTTTTCATTTTTGCAACTTAAGACCTTACTGTTGCAGGAAAATGTTTGAAATTTTCAGTTTTCTCTACATGAAGTCAAACTTGTTGGACTGGATACGTATTTTATTTTAAATCTAGCAATCTCTGAGTGTCTTAACTCATTTCTTTAAAATATGGATGTTAATTTAAATGACTAAATCAGCATTCTAATGCTGTGCTGAAGATAACAAGATTGCACTGATTTGGGGAAAGTGTATACATGTTCAGCCTGTGCTTGAAATAAATAAATAAATCCACCTCATTATAAGAGCCATGAAGGAGGGAATTCCTTCATATTTGTATTTTGTTCCTTTCCCATCTCTCCCTCCAACTCTGCACACACAGTTTAGTGCCTTCTTGCATATGCTAATTGATCAGTGTTGATTGAGGGGATCATATTAACATTTTGAAGCACTTTTAAACAGTAACTCATTTGACATCCAGAAAGAATTGTTACTATCACTGATTAGTTTTTATTTAAACTATTAGCTATTCAAAAACATTATTATTATTATTATTATCATTTTTTGAGATGCAGTCTCACTCTATTGCCAGGGCTGGAGTGCAGGGGTGTGATCTCAGTTGACTGCAAGCAACCTCCTCCTCCTAGGTTCAAGTGATTCTCCTTCCTCAGCTTTCTGAGTAGCTGGGATTCACCATGTTGGCCAGGCTGATCTGGAACCTCTGACCTCAAATGATCCTACTGCCTCAGCCTCCCAAAGTGCTGGGATTACAGCCATGAGCCACCATGCCTGGCCAAAAACATACTACTTTTTTTTTTTTTTTTTTTTTTTTGAGTTGGAGTCTCGCTCTGTAGTCCAGGCTGGAGTGCAGTGGTGTGATCTCGGCTCATTGCAACCTCCGCTTCCTGGGTCCCATCTCAAGCAGTTCTCCTGCCTCAGCCTCCCGAGTAGCTGGGATTACAGGAAGGCGCCACCATGTCCAGCTAATTTTTAAAATATTTTCAGTAGACATGGTGTTTCACCGTGTTGGTCAGGCTGGTCTTGAACTCCTGACCTCACGATTGCCTGCCTCAGCCTCCCAAAGTACTGGGATTACAGGTGAGCCACCATGCCCGGCTGACTATTATTATTATTTTTATTTTTAAGATGGAATTTCACCATCTTGCCCAGGCTGGTCTTGAACTTCTGACCTCAGATGATCTGCCTGCCTTGGCCTCCCAAAGTGCTGGGATTACAGGCATGAGCCACCACACCTGGCCTATTAAATGTTTTTAATGTTACTACTATCCCTTGTAGTAACATTCTAGCAATTACAGAGGTTTTTTTTATTGTTACTTGTACCATAATTTCTAGTTACTTATTTTGTTTTATTTTTTTTGAGACAGAGTCTTACTCTGTCGCCCAGGCTGGAGTGCAGTGGCACTATCTCAGATCACTGCAACCTCTGCCTCCCGGGTTCATGCGATTCTCCTGCCTCAGCCTCCTGACCAGCTGGGACTACAGGCATGTGCCACCAAGCCCAGCTAATTTTTCTATTTTTAGTAGAGACAGGGTTTCACTATATTGGACAGGCTGTTCTCAAAATTCTGACATTGTGATCCTCCCACCTCGGTCCCCCAAAGTGCTGGGATTATAGTCATGAGCCACTGTACCCGGCCTATTTTATTTTTTAGAGACAGAGTTTCACTCTTGTTGCTCAGGCCGGAGTGCAGTGGTGTGATCTTGGCTTGATTCTGCTGCTTCAGCCTCCCAAGTAGCCGGGACTACAGGCACATGCCACCACACCCAGCTAAGTTTTGCATTTTTAGTAGAGATGGGGTTTTACCATGTTGGCCAGGCTGGTCTCAAACTCCTGACCTCAGGTGATCCACCTGCCTCAGCATTCCAAAGTGCTAGGATTACGAATGTGAGCCACCATGCCTTAATTTTTATTTATGGTAGAATTCTTTTTCCTCTTCTTGCTACTGCATTTGACTAGTCTAAAAAATAAAAGTGTTAAAGTATAAGAAATGTAGACTCAGACTTATTCAACTAATATTTATAATGCAGCAGAATAGATGATGGTGGTTGCAATTGTGGACCATCCCAAATGTTCTCCTACCGCTCCCCCTTTCTGGTTTATTTAGGAAATTATTCAATTCCTGGTCATCATTGTGGGGGTGTTAAACTTGGCATACTCTTTCCTCTCACCAAAGGGAAGACAATTGACCCCGACTGCTGCAATTCATATTCTGCTAGAGCCTGGGGGAAAGCTGTTGTCATTTGTCTTTAGGTTTATTCAAAATGTTGGGTGTCACATACGTTTTACTTTTTTATATAGTTAAGTGTCTTGTCCTTTGTGGATTCTGGCTTTGATTGTGCTTGGACAGGTTTTTCCTACTCCAAGATTGTGAAAATAATGGCATGTGTTCTTTGCTGGCACTTGTACTATTTCATTTTTTGCATTTAAATCAGAACTTGTAAGCTGGTGGCCTGTGGGACAGATCTGGTCAACATATGGGTTTCGGTTGGCCTGTCACAGAATTCTGAAAGAAATTATCTGCCAATGTTTTTTTTAACCTAACAATCTTCTATTGTCTCATGAAAAATTTAAGATTTAGTAACCTTGGGCTTGCATTGCCATGTAGCAATGCTCAGACAAAATTGAATAGCTTCAGCTCTTTTAAGCAGAACACAGGCTTTCTAATTCAGAACTTCCCAAGTGGTGTGCCATCAAGTACTTTTCAGGTGTGCCCTCATGTTGATTCCCCCCAGCCTAAAGGTCAGCCAGAGCTCCTATCTTATTTCCTCCTACAGACATTTCCTTTGTCCGTTTGCCCCACAGACTTGATGTAAAAAAAAAAAAAAAAGTTGAGAAAGCACTGATGCTTTCCAGTTCATTACAGTTCTCTACACAGCCAGATCCACACATTTAGTTAGCTGCTTGACCCTCTTAACTTGCAACCCATTTTACATATTTGACTTTTTAGTATTTTGGGCCATATGTCATTAACTTGAATATATGTTGTACGTTTTCATATTAATAAGAAAAGGTAAAGATAGGGGATGTTAGGGAAACTTTTTTGTTGTTGTTAGCAAAAAGCTAGACAATTGTTTTATTAAATCACCTATCTTTTCTCCACAGATTCAAATGCTGTGTCTAAATTTTATCACAGTCTTGGGTCTGTTGTTGAACTGTCTTTTGCTCCATTGATGTGTCTTTTGGCAACTGTGGCATATGGTTTCACTGTATCTTTATATGTCTTAATATTCAGGCAGATTCTTTGTAATTGTCATTTGTAGAGTTTTCATAGTTATTCATATTTCATTATGCTTCTTAGTGTACTCTGAAGTAATTTATTTTCTAGAAAAATTATTGTTGGCATTTTGATTAGAATCCCTTTGAATTCATCAGTTAGAGAGAGTTGACTACTGCAGGCTATTAAAACGTTCTCTTTTAAAAATGTAGTTATCAGACTGGTGAAAATTTAAGAGAGTTGAAGAAATTTTACATTTCAGTTGTAAGATTTTTGTGGAGGTCTGAGTTTTCACAAGGGTTTAGTTATTGACGTTGGATCCTGTGTTATTTCTGGTAGATGAATTAATTATAGTGGGTAAAAGTATTATTATTGGCATGATTAAAAATATACCATAGCTTAAAACCTAGATGATCAGTTGATAGGTACAGCAAACCACCATGGCATGGGTATACCTATGTAACAAACCTGCATGTTCTGCACGTGTATCCCAGAACTTAAAAAAAGATGTTTTATATTCTATTACTTATATATGTTTTTTGGTTTTGCTAATTATTAAGTTTGAATGGGTAACTGCCCCTTGTAGTAACAGTCTAACAATTACAGAGCTGTTTTTATTATTTGTTACTTTTCTCATTTCTAGCTCCTCACCTCCTCAGTATGGTTCTTTTAATTTTAGTACCTAGTACAAGCGGTAAGCCTGTGGTAGCCTTTAAAAAGCTCTACTTTTAATACACACCAGTAGCTCACTTGTTTAAATGTTTAATCATGATAGGTATTTAATCTTTTAGTTGCCCAGAGAAAAAACATCAAATTCATGTAGGACACATTTGCAAAGGAAACAGATATGTATTGAGTATGCAGCTCTAATGATTCAAACTTAATTGAAGTCTGAGCGTGAACCCTTACTTTGCTCAGGGCTATCAAAAGTCATAAGCGTGGACAGAATATTAATGTAATGTGCAGACAATATTTGTTTTAGTTCTTACAAATAATAAGCTTATTCTGTGACTTCCAGATTTATCAGCACTTGACACTGTTGAATTTGAGCTCACTTGTATTTCTTCTACCTTCCTTCCCCTCCCCACTTTTAATAGTTCTTTCTAAAAATTGTTATTGGAGTATAACAGACTGAAAAAGGCAAACATTTTTAGTACAGTTTAGTGCACTTTCTTTTCTTTTTCTTTTTCTCTTTTCTTTCTTTTACTTTTTCTTTTTGATGGAGTTTTGCTCTTATTGCCCAGACTGAAATGCAATGGTGCCATCTTGGCTCACTACAACCTCCGCCTCCTGGGTTCAAGTGATTCTTCTGTCTCAGCCTCCCAAGTAGCTGGGCTTACAGGCACATGCCACCACACCCAGCTAATTTTGTACTTTTTAAAGTAGAAGCGGGGTTTCTCCCTGTTGGCCAGGCTAGTCTCAAACTCCTGACCTCAAGAAATCTGCCTACCTCTGCCTCCCAAAGTGCTGGGATTACAGGCATGAACCACCACACCCAGCCTAGTTTAGAGCGCTTGCTTGCTTGCTTGCTTTTTTCTCTTTCTCTTTCTTTCCTTCCTTCCTTCTTTCTTTCTTTTTCTTTCTCTTTCTCCCCGACTTCCTCCCTCCGCCCCCCTTTCTTTCTTTTCTTTTTGTGACGGAGTCTCACTATGTCGCCAGGCTGGAGTGCAGTCCAACTCCCTGGTTCAAGTGATTCTCCTGCCTCAGCATTCTGAGTGGCTGGGATTACAGGCATACGCCACCATGCCCTTTGTATTTTTGGTAGAGACAGGGTTTACCATGTTGACCAGGATGGTCTCAATCTCCTGACCTCGTGATCCACCCACCTCAGCCTCCTAAAATGCTGGGATTAAAGGCATGAGCCATTGCACCCGGCTGTTTAGGGTTTTTTCCATAAAGTAAACACATTTGTGTAACAGATAAAGACCAGCTCTCTAGAACTCCCCTCCTGTCCTCTTTCCGCTACTACCTCCTTTAAAAGTCACCACTGTTCATTCTCATCCTTTCGATGCTGAGTGACAGAGTAGAGTCTTAATGTCTCTGAGGTAGAAGAAAATCTACATGTCAGTGGACTTGTGCAGTTCAAGCCCATGCTGTATTTTTATTTCTTCTGTTCAATATATTTAAATATCTTTATCATATATTTTATATTAATATATTACTTATAACTTTACCTTTTACATTCTTTTCTCATCAACTTCTCATGGTCTAAGATGATAATGTAATTATCCATACTCTGCTCTATCTCCTCTCTGTACCCTCCAGCTGTTCTTTCTGTTTTTGATTTTAAATTGTCCAGATTGATAGCATATGTTATTTTATGATTATTTGTGTGTGCCCTTGCAAGCTTTGTCTTTAAAATGACAATACAAGTGGAAAAACCAATAAGCATTATTTACATTATTTTGATTGAGAAGGAAAGCAGTGTTTAGGATTTTACTTCTCCTTCAAAGTCAACCCAAGTACCACTTGAAGAGGAGGTTCATGCTGATCAGGACTAATGAACTATCATTAACTGAATAAATTGTTCAAATTAATGCTAAATTTTAAATTGCTTCATCTTTGAATAGTGCTTTTGCTATGCTTGAACTTTCTATTTTCTTTTTCCTTATTGAAGGAGAGAATGTGCCTTTTTGCCATTTCACTAACATGTTCCCCTTCTTACTCTTCTGTATCAACTGCTTAAAATGTTTCATTTTCTCCTCGGAATCTTGAAACTAAAATTAATTTTTACAAAGCGTGTGCTAAATTTATATGCTTCTCAAATTGGACCCAAGTAATTGAAGCAAGAGGGTAAAGTTGGGATATATTCTGAGAAATTTTTTACTTGAGGACTGGGGAAAACATATTAAGGTAAACCATAAGAATGAAAGAAATGTCATTTTAGGCTATAACACCAAATGGGTGGGACATGATCTTATTGTCTTCTGCCATTAAGAGTGGGTACTAAAGTGTTTTAAGAGATTTACTGAAATGCTTTTCAGTATTTGGGAAGATTTGAGGGATTAGGTTTTGTGAACCTTGAATCATATTGGAATACTGTAGCCCTGGAAGCTCTCCTTTCACAGAAGAGTCTGAAATCATGTTTAACTCTCCTAATTGAGAAGAGTCCTCAATTAGTGAGGAAGCTACAAGGTGTTAAACAGATTAACACCTATTATATGGGCAGATCTTTGTGCAAGTATATCAAGGACCAAACTTCCAGATGCTTACTAGAGAGATTAATGGCTGTAGGCCATGTTTTCCTGAAATAGTGTTTGGCCTGGGCATTGTAAGGAATCCACACCTGGAATTGTGAAATGGGGAAATAAAGTTTCCTGCATTTTCAAGTGAAGTAGTTTCTGGCGTGATTTACAAGTGCAATAATATTTCATATACAAAACACCTTGTTTCCCTTTATTTTAGAAAATAATTGCTAACTGGTAAGTATGTGTCATTTGTCATATGTAGTTTAAGATGAGTCACTCAGTTTGATGGATTTAAAAGAGTTTAGTTTCAGACTTATCTGAGAACTGAGGAAATTTTTTATGGGAATTAGTTATTTCCCAAAAGGAAAGTTAAATTTGCACATAAGAAGACACTGCTGCATAGTACTTACTCTTCTGCAAGTGGCATAGTCATTTTAAAAAACAACAGAAGTAACTTCATTGAGGTGTAATTTATATGCTATTTTAAGTATACAATTTAATTTTTAGTAACTTTACTGAGTTGTGCAACCATTACTACAATCCAGCTTTAGAACATTTTCAACTAGATGGAACTACCTATTTACAGTTAATCCCATTTTCATTCCCAGCCCCAGGTAACCATTAATCCTTAATAATTTTGCCAATTCTGGACATTTTATATAATGTAATAATACAATATGTGAGTTTTTGTGACTGGCTTCTTTTACTTAGGATGAAGTTTTCAAGATTCATGCATAGTGTAGCATGCATCAGAATTTCAGTTCTTTTTATTGCCAAATAATATTCCATTGCATAGATGTTCAATCTTTGTAATATTCATCAGTTAATGGACATTTAGGTAGTATCTACTTTTTTGTTTTTATGAACAGTGTTCCACATGTTTTTATTTCTTTTTTCTTTTTCTTTTTTTTCTTTCTTTCTTTCTTTCTTTCTTTCTTTCTTTCTTTCTTTCTTTCTTCTTTCTTTCTTTCTTTCTTTCTTTCTTTCTTTCTTTCTTTCTTTTTGAAACAGAGTCTCACTCTCTTGTCCAGGCTGGAGTGCAGTGGTGTGGTATCGGCTCACTGCTGCAACTTCTGCCTACCAGATTCAAGTGATTCTCCTGCCTCAGCCTCCTGGGTAGCTGGGATTACAGGCGCATGCTACCATGCCCAGCTAATTTTTGTATTTTTAGTAGAGATGGGGTTTCACCATGTTGGTCAGGCTGGTCTTGAACTCCTGATCTTGTGATCAGCCTCCCAAAGTGCTGGGATTACAGGCATGAGCCACTGCACCTGGCCATTTTTTTTTTTTTTTTTTTTTTTTTTTGAGACAAGAGTTTTGTTCTTGTTGCCCAGGCTAGAGTGCATTGCTGTGATCTTGGCTCACTCCTGCAACTTTCGCCTTCCAGGTTCAAGCGATTCTCCTGCCTCATCCTCCCAAGTAGCTGGAATTACAGGCACTTGCCACCACACCCGGCTCATTTTTGTATTTTTTAGTAGAGATGGAGGTTTCACCATGTTAGCCAGGCTGGTCTTGAACTCCTTACCTCAGGTGATTCACCTGCCTTGACCTCCCAAAGTGTCAAGATTACAGGCGTGAGCCACTGCGCTCAGCCCTGAGCCACCGTGCCCAGCCCAATTTTACCACACAAAAAACAAAACCAAAAACAAAAAACTGTCCTTTTTCCTCTTTTTTCTTTGCTGAACTATTTTAAAGCAAATTCCATTTTACTCTTGTATACTTTATGTGCATCTCTAAAAATATATGGATATTTCCCTCATAACTACACGCTAGTCTCACACCTAATAAAATTAACATCTTGGATTCATCTAATACCTAGTCTGTGTCCAAACTTGCTTTTTTCTTTTTTTTTTTAAAGATGGAGTTTCGATGCTGTTGCCCAAGCTGGAGTGCAATGGTGCAATCTTGGCTCACTGCAACTTCTGCCTCCTAGGTTCCAGTGATTCTCCTCCCTCAGCCTCCCAAGTAGCTGGAATTATAGGCGCATGCCACCACGCCCAGCTAATTTTGTTGTGTCTTTAGTAGAAACAGGGCTTCACCATGTTAGCCAGGCTGGTCTCGAACTCCTGACCTCAGGTGATCCACCCGCCTTGGCCTCCTTAAGTGATGGGATTACAGGCGTGAGCCACCAAGAATCTCTTGAACTCAGAAGGCAGAGGTTGCAGCAAACTCACATCGTGCCACTGCACTCCAGTCTGGGTGACAGAGCAAGACTCTCTCAAAATAAAATAAAATAAAATAAAAAATGTTTTCATCCTTATTCAAGGAAACCAAAGTTCACACATTGCATTAAGTTTAGTCTCTTGAGTCTTAATCTAGAGCAGCATTTACTTTACTTACTTGTGGGGTGCGAGCATTTAGTAGTTCAGGAAATAGAGTAGAATGTGTGCCCTACTTTGTGGATTTATTTCCTATTAATATGCTTAACTGGTTTCAATATACCAGTAGTTCTCAATGGAGGACAATTTTGTCTCCTTCTCTTCCAGGGGACATTTGACAATGTCTAGAGAGATTTTTAGTCATCACAGTCTAGTGAGTAGAGGGCAGGAATACTGTTAAACATCCACAATGCACAGAACGGCCCCCACTATAAATAATTTTCTGGTTTCTAATGTCAGTAGTGCTGAGGTTGAGAAACTATCAACCTATGCAGCCCATCTCATGTATTCCTTGAAGAATGGAAGTTAGCACTAAAATTTAGATTCAAGATAACTCTTTTTGCTTAAAATAGTTTAATTGCCCAGGAGTGCTGGTATTATTCTGTCTTGATCTGGGTGCTAGTTACAAGAGTCTGTCATTTTTGTGGAAATTTATATGTGAGCTTTTTACTTTAAAAAAATGTGTGTTATTTTTTATTTTTGAAGTTTACATTAAAAAAATACAAATAAAAGAAAATAAAGTTTACATTAAAAAAGAAACCTCTTTAGTTATATTGGGTCCCTTCCTTTTTTTTTGTCTACTACTACTTCACACTTCTTAAACAGTTCAAGAAATCTTTAAAGCCTCGTTCCCTTTTAAAGTTCCTTAATACTCAGTTTTTTTGTTTTTGTTTTTTCCAGTGTGAGAGACTGGTAGAGATTGGGGGGAAAAGGGTGTCTTTTGAACTCATTGTTGGGATGGTTGAGTATCTGTTAGGGCCAAGTCAGAGTGCTGGTACTTTCCTTGCTCTGGAGAAAATCGCAGAGTTGCCCTAAGGGAGGGACACCTAAACGATAAGTAATGTTAGGCTATTTGGGCTTTCTGTGAAAGCTTAAAAGAGAAAGTCATTCCAGATGGGATGGTTTGAAAGCAGACGTTGACTTTCATGAGCTGTGGAATTTGGGAAAGGGGCATTCTGGGCCAAAAGAACCAGGGAAGGTAAGGAATGCATTAGGGGTGTGCTGGGAACCTTTTCTTGAACGATGTCTTAAAGACAGCTTCTCTCCTCTGTCTCTGATAAATAATTGGAAGGAAAGGCAATGAATTTTTTTCTGACAGTTGGTTCTAACTGGGGGCCAGGGCCTCGTTTGCAAATGAAAGGACTGCTGTTAGAGTAGTTGAAATCACAATGGGCCCTGACTCTTTTCACATCAAAGTGTAAAAGAATCTCCAGGGGTGATAAATGGGGGCTGCTGGACTCATTACTTGTAAACAAAGCTGAGGGATGACCTCTACATTTTTTTTAATTAAAAGAAAACAGGGTTTCCTAGTGGTGAGTGTGGGGCTGCTCTTCGTTTGAGTTTTGACTGTTCACGCTGGAAAAGATCTTCGTTAAGGTTACAAGGGAGCTGCCGCTGTTACCCGGGGTTTACCCCAAATCTCAAAAACTACTGGAAAAATGCTGTGCCTAGGGCAGCCCTGCAGGTATCCTGTGTGTGTTGAGAATTGAAGTGCAGTGGGTTCTGCTGTGTTTTTGTTACAGTAAAGTGGAACAGGGCAGAATTTCTGAGTGCTGTTCCTCTCGGGAAATGGAGGGCTCCTTTACTCCTTTTCCCACCCAACATCAGGAGGAAAACTTCTTTACTCCTGTGCCATGTTGAAAAAGGTCCGTTTTTAAGTAAATTCTTTAGCTCTTTGTAGAAGAAGTCCAAAGGCAGTTGTTTTAGAGTTTAAAGATAGTATTTCGTTTATTTGTATAGTTGCAGGGCTTTGAATATGATCAAAACCTTTAACCAAAACTATAGTATGTGCATACTTTATGGTGTTGAAAGCAACACTATTAAAAATAGTACAGCATTTTATGGAATTAAGATTGTAAACTGCTGCCTAAATTCAGCCTGCAGTTGAGGCCCACCTTCAGTAAACTCTCCTTGTGTAGTCAGCTCCCCACCAAGCTTATCTCTTGCTGTTTTTCCACTTGGCTCCTCTGTTGCAGTCAGACCAAGTCCTAACCAGATTTTAAACAACTGGAGGTCAGAGACTGCCCTTTGTAACCTGAGTGGAACTGGTAAGGCACTGGGCACCCAAGAATTCTAATATATTTACTGATTTTCCACATGTTTGGTAATCACCTTCTGAACCTATCTTCCAAGTTGTAAGACTTGAGAAAGGAGTAGAGGTCACAGCTGGCAAGGAGCACAGCATCCCTAGATAGCTGACAGAGAGAAGCTATCCTCCAGCGGAAATGTTTTCAACTACAGATAAGTGTATTCAAGACCTTCCATTCGCCTTTGATATCAGAATGGCGAGAATGTGGGAGACACTACCAGTTAACCCTGCCTTCATAGAGTACAGATACCACAACAATATTTAGTTTAATAAGTACATGTGCTAAATATTTGGTAGGCATGCTTTCAATCTCATAACTCCCTATAAGGCCACATTTTACAGATGAAAAAGGGAAAAGAAAGGTTAATTGACTCATCAGTAGCAGATAGGCTAACTTCCTTCCATCACCGGGCCTCAAGTCCCTGTTCCAGTTTGTCTTTGTAGAAGCTGGTGGCAGGGATCTACTTTCTGAGCTCTGGTTTAAAACTCTGAGTCTTGGTCCACGGGTTCCCTCTAGCTGACTCTTCTTTCTTTTTTTTTTTTTTTTTTTAATGGGTGAACATTACTAGTCAGTTCAAAGACTCTTCTTTTTTGACATGAATGAGATAAAAAGTTGTTCCTGGGAGATTGCTTCAGCATGGCTACAGTAGTCAGAGAAACGTGCATCTTTTCCAGTGAAGGAACAAAGCTGATTTCTTTGCACTGGGGCATGGTGGGGCTGTGGGAAGGGGAGGCAGGGTGATGGGATAGGGGTCACTAGTGAGCCATATGGCAGGAAAAAGATGAAAAGATTAGTTAACAAAAAAAAAAAATTAAGGAATGGGGGTGGTTCCCATCCTAAATTAGAATCTCCCCAGTTTGCCTCTCAGAGCTGTTTTCATCGCCATGGCGAGATGATGTGTGCTCTCCAAGAGCACTCTGTGGTCTGTTACAGCATTGCACAGATGTCAGGTGGCCCTGTTAATAAATCAGCCTCTCAACGGTTAGAAGTTGTAGCAGTTCTTGTTTTAGATTATCTTTCAACATCCGGCAGAGGCTTACTGTTCCCTGCAGAGCACTTGGTAACTGAGATGTGAAATTGTCCTTTAATTTAGGAATGGAGATCTAATTTTACAGCAGGACAGAGTATTTAATAAATGAGAGTAGAGACTGTATTCTATTTGTCTAAAGTATATTTTTAAATGTGTTCCTCAGTAGCTTGTAAAGGACAAACTTGAGAGCAAAGGGAATGCACAGGGTGAGATAGGAGGACATTTGGAACAGTTCTTGCTTCATTGTTACTTTTATTTTTTTCTGTCTCATGTCCTCAACCTGCAGTAGTGACTCTGGTGAGTAGAATACTTCTTACAGGCTCACTGGACCCTGTGACCACTAAATTTTCACCTGGAGAGGCAGCCTAATTAAGAGAGAGTTTGCTTTGGAACCAGTTAGATCTGGGCTTGAATTGTATCCTTGTGAGACAGGTAATGCAAGACAATTTTCTTAACCTCTACAAACTCTGGTTCCCTCATCTGTAAAATAAGGATAATAATGAAGACTAAATATATATATTTAAAGTGCATGGAGTACCTGGTACTAAGTTGACATTTAATAAATATTAATTTTTCTTTCTGTTGGCTTGACTTTGATAATTTTAGCATTTAGGGTGTGAAGAATTTGAACTTCATGATGTTCTTAGAACACCTGAGGTTTAAAAGTTCGGGTTCCATTGGGCAACATAGGGAAAGCAGCCTTCCCATGCTCTCAGACGCAATTCTGAAGCATTGTCTGGGACCAGTGCCTGACAGTATATGTGAACTGTGTAATCACATGTGCCTGCTAGTTATGGGTTCACGTGATGATGAGTCTGATTTTTGTTACTCTGGAACTTATATTATTAAGAGTTTGGGTAATTTGAAATGGTAGGTGACTATAAATTAATTGCTCAATAAAATTGTAATTTCATATTTCCTCCTAAAATATTAATTACATAAAGATATATCTTAGGGTACACATGAAGATAAGTATAAGCTGGGCATGATGGAAATCTTAGCACTTTGGGAGGCTGCGGTGGGTGGATTGTTTGAGGCCCGGAGTTTTGAGACCAGTCTGGGCAACATGGGGAAACATCATCTCTACAAAAAGTACAAAACTTAGCCAGCCATGGTGGCATACACCTGTAATCCCAGCTACTTGAGAGGCTGAGGCATGAGAATTGCTGGAACCTGGGAGCCAGAGGTTAGTGAGCTGAGATCGCACCACTGCACTCCAGCCTGGGTGACAGAGTGAGACTCTGTCTCAAAAAAAAAAAAAAAAAAGAAAAAGAAATATAAATATTGTGTAAAAAGACTAGATATTCATTCAGTAATACTTTTTACCCTTTTATGTTAAGTAAATAGAAATCACATATTTCCTTCAGGTTAGTTTCATTTTAAATGGAAGTTCTCTGTTCTTAAGATAATACAGTATTCACTCATTCATTCATCAAAGACATTGTGGAGAGCCTTTGATGTCAAGTGTCAACTAGGAAGTAGGGAGCAGGGATGGGAAGAGAAACTGGTACTGTGGGGGAGGGAAGGAGCTGGGGTGGGAGTAGATCAGTCCACAGGGAGCTCACATTAGAGCTTGCATTCTAGTTACTGTGTGCAGGTATTAGCATTTACTCTTTTTCATCTAATGCTTTAAACTTTTAAAAAACCTTATTCATAGTCCAGTATTGCATTTTAACCTTGTAAAAATCTTATAGGGTAGGTCAGGCAGGTATTTGAAGTTTAAAGGGGTTACAAGTGGTTTACCAATGATCCCAGGGTTAATAATGAAACTGTTTTTTCGACCTGGAATGAAAATACCACCTTTTCTTTTTTCTTTAATTCCATGTCTTAAAACTCTGGTCACTCAAGAAATTCATTCCTGTTTTTGTGCACTCTCAACTTTGCCTTTACCTCTTTGCCAGATTTCAATTTAATGCCTCTCTGTTCCAAATTCACCCTTCACTACCTGCTTTGAGATAATGGACTCTTAAGCATTTCTTCTTTACAGTGAATATATGGTGTAACACTTTGTCAGTAGAGGGTGCTGGAGGGACACTGCTGGAGTTAGGGAGCTTCTCTTCCTGGTTCTGGCTGTTGCTTTTTCTTGCTCCTGCTGTGGTGTCTGTGAGTGCATGCATGTGCACTCTGTGTGTATGTGTGTACCTAAATAAGTATGTATATCCAGTGGTGTTCTGCCCATCCAGGTGCCCCAGAGCATGCAGTCCCTACCTGGGCCCAGTGGACACCTCACTTGGGACTCCCATTACAGACATACTGGTGCTGAGTTTACTGTGTGCCTATCAGCCTCAGCTCACCAGCAACCTATAGGGGTGTGTTTCCTGCTCCCTGGCTTTTGTAAACCTTTTCCAATGAACTCTGCCATCCAGTAGGCTACAACCATGCCCTCTCTTATGAAATCTCAATTCCAGTTTCGGGCCCCATTCCTTGAAAGTTTGTCATTCTACCTTAATCCTAGGGTACCCTTTAGAGTAATTCACTTTTTTTTTTTTTTTTTTTGGAGACAGTGTCTAACTCTGTTGTCCAGGCTGGAGTGCAGAGTTGCACAAGCAGGACTCACTACAGCCCCAATTGCCGGGGCTCACGGGATCTTACCACTTTGGCCTCCCAAAATGCTTTGATTACAGGTGTGAGTCACCATGACTAGACTTTTAAAAAATTTTTTTTTTTTTTAAGAAAAAGAAAAGGAGAAAGAAAGAAACAGCAAAAGAAAGAATGAAAGAGAGAAAGAAAGGAAGAGAAAGAGGGAGAGAGAATGGGATTCTTGTTTTATTGCCCAGGCTAGAATGCAGTCTAAAAATGGGTATTAAAACCTCTTTTATGCCAGTAATTGTGCTTAACAATGGAGACAGGAAGGAATAGGAGATGAAAATAACAAATAAGCAGCCAACCAATATTTTATTTAAACCTGTGAAATGCTATGCAATTGCTGAGGAGTGATTTACTTCCAATTATGTTGTCACTTTTAAAATAGGTATAATGTGATACTGAGAAAAATGCATGTTTTGTGGATTTGTGGGAGGAGAGTTCTGTAAATATTTGTTAAGTCTAGTTGTTCCAGGTCTGAGTTCAAGTCCTGGATATCCTTGTTAATTTTCTATCTCGTTGATCTGTCTAATATTGACAGTGTA
>CAUYQU010003216.1:0-37389 GCA_963574635.1 Cheracebus regulus
CCACCAACAGTGTAAAAGTGTTCCTGTTTCTCCACATCCTCTCCAGCATCTGTTGTCTCCAGATTTTTTAATGATCGCCATTCTAACTGGCATGAGATGGTATCTCAGTGTGGTTTTGATTTGCATTTCTCTAATGACCAGTGATGATGATCATATTTTCATATGTTTCTTGGCCTCATATATGTCTTCATTTGAAAAGTGTCTGTTCATATCCTTCACCCACCTTTGAATGGGTTTCATGTTTTTTTTTTTTTTGTCATAGTTCTTTTTTAGTTCTTTGTAGATTCTGGATATTAGCCCTTTGTCAAATGGGTAGATCGCAAAATTTTTTTCCCATTCTGTTGGTTGCCGGTCCGCTCTAATGATTGTTCCTTTTGCTCTACAGAAACTCTGGAGTTTAATTAGGTCCCATTTCTCTATTTTGGCTTTTGTTACCAATGCTTTTGGTGTTATAGTCATGAAGTTCTTGCATATGCCTATGTCCTGAATGGTTTTGCCTAGGTTTTCTTCTAGGGTTTCTATGGTGGTAGGTCTTATGTTTAAGTCTTTAATCCATCTGGAGTTAATTTTAGTGTAAGGTGTCAGGAAGGGGTCCAGTTTCTGCTTTCTGCACATGGCTAGCCAGTTTTCCCAACACCGTTTATTAAACAGGGAATCCTTTCCCTGTTTGTTTTTGACAGGTTTGTCAAAGATCAGATGGTTGTAGATGTGTGGCATTGCCTCCAAGGCCTCTGTTCTGTTCCATTGGTCTGTATGTCTGTTTTGGTACCAGTACCGTGCTGTTTTGATTACTGTAGCCTTGTAGTACAGTTTGAAGTCAGGTAGCGTGATGCTTCCAGCTTTATTCTTTTTGCTTACGATGGTCTTGACTATGCGGGCTCTCTTTTGGTTCCATATGAAGTTTACGGTGGTGTTTTTTCAGTTCTGTGAAGAAGGTCATTGGAGCTTGATGGGGATAGAGTTGAATCTATAAATTATGCAGTATGGCCATTTCCACAATATTGATTCTTCCTGATCATGAGCATGGAATATTTTTCCATCTGTTTGTGTCCTCTCTTATTTCCTTGAGCAGTAGTTTGTAGTTTTCCTTAAAGAAGTCCTTTACATCCTTTGTGTTGTATTCCTAGGTATTTTATTCTCTTTGTAGCAATTGTGAATGGGAGTTTGTTCATGATTTGGCTCTCTGTTAGTTTGTTATTGGTGTATAGAAGTGCTTGTGATTTCTGCACATTGATTTTGTATCCTGAAACTTTGCTGAAGTTGCTTATCAGTTTAAGGAGATTTTGGGCTGAGTTGATACGGTCTTCTAAATATACAGTCACATCGTCTGCAAATAGACAGTTTGACTCCCTCTTTTCCTAATTGAATACCCTTTATTTTTTTTTTCTTGCCTAATTTCTCTGGCTAGAACTTCCAATACTATATTGAATAGGAGTGGTGAGAGACGGCATCCTTGTCTAGTGCTGGATTTCAAAGGGAATTCTTCCAGTTTTTGTCCATTCAGTATGATATTGGCTGTGGGTTTGTCATAAATAGCTTTTATGTTCCTTCCATACCTAGTTTATTGAGAGTTCTTAGCATAAAGTGCTGTTGAATTTTGTTGAAGGCCTTACCTGCATCTATTGAGATAATCATGTGGTTTTGTCTTTGGTTCTGTTTATATGGCGGATTACATTCATAGACTTGTGTATATTGTACCAGCCTTGCATCCCTGGAATGAAGCCTACTTGGTCGTGATGGATAAGCTTTTTGATGTGCTGTTGCAGTTGGTTTGCCAGTATTTTATTGAAGATTTTTGCCTCTATATTTTTCATGGATATTGGCCTGAAGTTTTCTTTTCTTGTTGAGTCTCCGCTGGGTTTTGGTATCAGGATGATGTTGGTCTCATAAAATGATTTGGGAAGGATTCCTTCTTTATATATTGTTTGGAATAGTTTCAGAAGGAATGGTACCAGCTCCTCTTTGTACGTCTGGTACAATTCGGCTGTGAACCCATCTGGACCTGGACTTTTTTGGTTGGTAGGCTATTCATTGCTGCCTCAACTTCAGCCCTTGTTATTGGTCTATTCAGGGTTTCAACTTCTTCCTGGTTTAGGCTTGGGAGGGTACAAGTGTCTGGGAATTTATCCATTTCTTCCAGGTTTACTGGTTTATGTGCATAGGTTGTGTGTAGTAATCTCTGATTGTAGTCTGTATTTCTGTGGAATCAGTGGTGATATCCCCTTTATCATCTTTTATTGCATGTATTTGATTCTTCTCCTTTTTCTTTTTTATTAATCTGGGTAGTGGTCTGTCTATTTTGTTGATATTTTCAAAAAACCAGGTCCTGAATTTATTGATTCTTTGAAGGGTTTTTTTTGTGTCTCTATCTCCTTCAGTTCTACTCTGATCTTAGTTATTTCTTCTGCTAGCTTTTGAGTTTTTTTGATCTTGCTCCTGTAGCTCTTTCAATTTTGATGATAGGGTGTCAGTTTTAGATCTTTCCTCACTTCTCATGTGGGCATTTATTGCTATAAATTTCCCTGTAGCCACTGCTTTAAATGTGTCCCAGAGATTCTGGTACATTGTGTCTTTATTCTCATTGGTTTCAAAGAACATCTTTATTTCATTGTTTGTCCAGTCGACATTCGGGAGCCAGTTGTTCAGTTTCCATGAAGCTGTGCAGTTCTTAGTTAGTTTCTTAATCCTGAGTTCCAATTTGATTGCACTGTGGTTGAGAAACTGTTTGTTAGGATTTCTCTTCTTTGCATTTGCTGAGAGGTGTTTTACTTCCAGTTATGTGGTCAATTTTAGAGTAGGTGCAGTGTGGTGGTGAGAAGAATGTATATTCTGTGGATTTGGGGTGGAGAATTCTGTAGATGTCTGTCAGTTCCGCTTGGTCCATATCTGAGTTCAAGTCCTGGATATCCTTGTTAATTTTCTGTCTCATTGATCTATCTAACATTGACAATGGAGTGTTAAAGTCTCCCACTATTATTGTGTGGGAGTCTAAGTCTCTTTTTAGGTCATCAAGAACTTGCTTTATGTACCTGGGTGCTCCTGTATTGGGTGCATATATATTTAGGATTGTTTGCACTTCTTGATTCATTGATCCTTTTACCATTATGTAATGCCCTTCTTTGTCTCTTTTGATCTTTGTTGGTTTAAAGTCCATTTCATCAGAGACTAGGAATGCAACTCCTGCTTTTTTTTTTAACTCTCCATTTGCTTGATAAATCTTCCTCCATCCCTTTATTTTGAGCCTATATGTGTCCTTGCACATGAGATGGGTTTCCTGAATACAGCACACTGATGGGTCTTGACTTTTTATCCAATGTGCCAGTCTGTGTCTTTTGATTGGGGCATTTAGCCCATTTCCATTTAAGGTTCATATTGTTAGGTGTGACTTTGATCCTGCCATTTTGATGCTAGCTGGATGTTTTGCCTGTTGGTTGACGCATTTTTTTCATTGTGTCGTTGCTCTTTACCATTTGGTATGTCTTTGGAGTGGCTGGTACTGGTTGTTCCTTTCTATGTTTACTGCTTCTTTCAGGAGCTCTTGTTTAGCAAGCCTAGTGGTGACAAAATCTCTGAGCAATTGCTTGTTTGTAAAGGATTTTCTTTCTCCTTCGCTTATGAAGCTTAGTTTGGCTGGATATGAAATTCTAGGTTGAAAGTTCTTTTCTTTAAGGATGTTGAATATTGGTCCCCACTCTCCTCTGGCTTACAGGGTTTCTACCGAAAGATCCACTGTGAGTCTGATGGGCTTCCCTTTGTGGGTAACCCGACTTTTTTCTCTGGCTGCCCTTAGCATTTTTTCCTTCATTTCAACCCTGGTGAATCTGACGATTATGTGCCTTGGGGTTGCTCTTCTTGAGGAATATCTTTACAGTGTTCTCAGTATTTCCTGGACTTGAATGTTGGCCTGGGTTGCTAGGTTAGGGAAGTTCTCCTGGATAATATCCTGAAGAGTGTTTTCAAACTTGAATTCATTCATTCACATTCAGGTCCACCTATCAAACGTAGATTAGGTCTTTTCACATAATCCCATATTTTGGAGGCTTTGTTCATTTATTTTCACTCTTTTTTCTCTATTCTTGCCTTCTCATTTTATTTCATTGAGTTAATGTTCAGTTTCTGGTATTCTTCATCTTGGTCGATTCAGCTATTGAAACTTGTATATGCTTCACAAAGTTCTTGTGCTGTGTTTTTCAGCTCCATCAAGTCATTTATACTCTTCTCTACGCTGTTTATTCTAGTTAGCATCTCATCTAACCCTTTTTCCTAGGTTCTTAGTTTCTTTGCATTGGATTAGCACATGTTCTTTTACTTCTGAGACGTTTGTTATTACCTACCTTCTGAAGCCTGTTTCTGTCAATTCATCTGATTCATTCTCCGTCCATCTTTGATCCCTAGCTGGTGAGGAGTTATGATCCGTTGGAGGAGGAGAGGCATTCTGGTTTTTGGTTTTCATTCTTTTTGTGCTGGTTTCTTCCCATCTTAGTGGCTGTATCTACCTGGGGTGTTTTAGTTGATGAGTTTTGGATGGGGTCTCTGAGTGGAGGTCCTTTTTGTTGATGATGAAGTTATTTCTTTCTGTTTTTTAGTTTTCCTTCTAGCAGTCAGGCCCCTCTGCTGCAGGATTGCTAGAGGTCCACTTCAGACCCTGCTTGCCTGGGGTTCATCCACGGGGGCTGCAGAACAGTAAGGGTTGCTGCTGGTTTCTTCTTCTGTTACCTTCATCTCAGAAGGATACCTGCCAGATGTTGCCCCGAGCTCTCCTTTATGAGGTGTCTCTTTGGGTATACAAGAGTCGGGGAGCTGCTTGAGGAGACAGTCTATCCCTTATCAGAACTCAAGTGCTGTGCTGAAAGCTCCGATGTTCCGTGCAGTGCTGCTGGGCAGGTACTTTTAAGTCTGCTGCAGCAGAACTCATAACTACCTCTTTTCCCAGGTGCTCTGTCTTAGGAAGGTCAGCTTTATTTGTAAGTTCCTGTTGTGCTGCAGCCTTTTTTCATAGATGCCCTGCCCCGCACAGAGTAGTATAGTCACAGTCTGCCAGCAGAGGCATTGCTGAGCTCCTGCAGGCTCTGCCCAGCTGCTTTGTGAACTGCCTTGGTAGTGGCAGACTGCCTCAGTAGTGGTGGTCGCCCTTCCCCCCACTGAGCTGGATCATCCTGGGTCCTGCTGCACTCGCTGCAAAACTATCAAGCCAGAGCATTTCAGATTGCTTGTTTTGTTGGGGTGGTACCCACTGAGCCAGATCGCCTGGCTCCCTGTCTCTGCCCCATCCCTTTCAGTTGAATGGTCGTCTCTGTCTCCCAGGCGTTCCAGGCACTAGTTGAAAGGGCCGCCCAGATTTGTGTGAGTTTCTGTGTGCCAACCCGGTACTGGCACTGGCCGTGCTGAAAACTCATGGTGCTTTTCGGCCCAGGAATCTCCTGGTTTGTGGGCAGTGAAAATTTGTTTGGAAATGTGGTGGGCACTCACCCTCTGCGTTGTTCTTGCCGGAAGCTGCACTCCAGAGCTGTTCCTATTCGGCCATCTTGGATCCAGTCCGCTCTCTCGAAATCATTTTATTCGATGATTCTTCTACAAGTTCCTCAACTTGGTCTGGTAATCTTACATTTCCTTAGAATTATTTTCTACTCATTTTCCATAATGGTTATTTTATTCCTTCTACACTCTCCTCAAATTTAAATTCCTTCACCTTTCCCCTTACTTTGAGTGGATGAGATAATCTCTCTTCACAGACAAAATAGAAGCCATGACATAGGAAATCTCCAGCCTCCCTTCCAACCCCAGCACCACCGCTACTAATTTCCCTGTACCTACACCTATCCTTGCTTGCTGTAACTGGGAGAAGTGTTCTTCCTTCTTTATATAGCTAAGGCTCTACCTGTGCTTGGATCCCATTCACACCTCCCTTCTCAGAGACCCTGCAGTCAACCCACCCCCCCAACTGACTTCATTCTCGCTCTCTTTATTGTCTCCTTCACATCAGTATTGAAACGTAATACAGACTCTCCTACCCTAAAGATCCCTTTTCTTCACCCTAGTTTTTCTCTGACTACCTCTCTTTCTTTTTTGCTTCAAAACCAAAATATTTAGAAGTATTGTCTGTATTCATTGTGAGTACTTCTTCATGTCTGAGATGCCTCAAGTACCTGGAATCTGTCTTCTCATTCTGCCTTTAGACAAATACTGCTCTGACCAAAATCATGCACGATACTCATTTTACCAAACACAACAGATACTTCTTAGTCCTTATTTACCAGTTACAAGCGCATCTTCTTGAAATGCTTCAACTTACATTAATGATACCACACTTTCCTAGTTTTTCTCCTTTCATTCTGGATAGTCCTGCTCTTTTACTGGTTTCTAGTCTAGGTTCCATTTTTCCTCTACAAACTTTTTGTAGGTAATCTCAGTTGCTCACTTGACTTTAACTATTAGCTATATTCTGATGACTCCCAAGTCTTTCTGGTCCAAACTTATCTGCTAAGCTTCAGTACCCACAGATAACACAAATTCATTCTCTACATACTTGATGGTGGCCTTTTTATTCATTGCTTTTTGCCATTCCCTTTGTCATCACCTTTATTCAGATGCCTGTTACTTCAGTCTTAGAATATTACTGACACCTCCAAATTTGCCTCTACCTTCTATTTTATTTCCCAAAGAATTGCTTTGTTTCTTGCCTCAAGATAATCTTTCTAATATATTCTACTGTAATTGTGTCACTCAGTCAAAACTTTAAATGAGTCCTCATTGCCTACAGGCAAAAATCCAAATTCTTTCGACTCCTCTTTCCTTCGCCTTAACATGATCTTGTCTGCTCTATTTCCAGAATATATTCTATTATAAATCCAAGTGCTTCTCACTGTCTCTACGGCTGCTACCATACCATAATCACTTCTTGTCTGGAATACTACCTCAAACCTTAACTGGTCTGCTTACCTCTACCATTGCCCTGCTGTGATCTATTATTTATGTAGATGTCAGAATGATATTTTTAAAGTGTAAATCAAATCATATCCCTACTTTGTTTAAAATTTAAGTGGGTTCTCACTGTAATTAGAATAATATCCAAACTGCTATGAGTTCACAACTTGTGAAACCCTGTATGATCAGCGTCCTATCCAGCTATTCAGGCTCTTCTACCGTTCTCTGTCTCATTCCCTTAGAGGTAGCCACATAGGTCTCTTTATTACTTAAACACACTTTATTCACCCTTTTTCTCATTAGGACCTACCCCTGCCTGAAATGTTTTGTCCAGACACTGTCACTGGGGGTTAACACCTTTTCATTATTTAAATGACAGCTCAAATGCCACCTCCTCAAAGCTTTCCCTGACTTCCCTAGCTAAAGCAGATCCCTGCGAATTATTTTGTTTATCTTTTTATGTGTATATTATTTGCCCTGTACCATTAGAATGTAAGCTTCAATAATCTCACCAAGATTTTGGCAGACATAAGTTATTTAATTCTTTCATTCAGTAGCTTGTTTATCTCTCCATTCATTCATGTTATTTTTATTTAACATTTGTTGGGGGTTTATTATGTAACAGATGCTATGGAGAACACTAAACATACATGATGAATTAAACAAACAAGATACTTGTTCTTGAAGAGTTTACAGTTTGCTATAGTTGTTTTCAGACCTGAGGGTAATTCACTGGGGACCTTCTTAAAAATGCACAAATTCTTTTTCCATCCCCAGATATTTCTGCTCAGAGGGATTAGGGACCAGAAATCTGCTGACCTTCAAACAAGCACTAGGTAATTTTGTCACATTGATAAAGTATATAGTCTTCTAGTTTATCAGTACTACTGATACATTTCAGGTCCTGTCTTTCTAGATTTCTCTGAAAGAGTATGCTCCTTCTTTAAATTGTCATCCATTGGCTTCTTTGAGGCTATTCACTCCTGAAATCTTTCTGAGTACTTCCTTAGCTTTCTTTTGGGGCTTTCCATACATACTCCACCTTTTATATATTGTGGTTTCCTCCATAGCCTTCCTCCTGTAATGATCTGAAAGTCTCTTGACTTCAACTACCAGTTTTATTCTTGTAACAACTAAGTCTGTTTCTCTAACATCTTCCTGTGTTTCAGACATGTATATGTATTCAGCTATACCTCCACACCGTCATCTATTAAATGTCATCAGGCCCCTCAACCCCAACAGCAGAACTAAACATTTATTTTCTATCTATGCCATTTTTATGTTTTGTGACACTGAAGGGCTGGCCCCATTGTCTACTCAGTTGTTCAAGCCAAAAAAGCAAATAAATAATGTCTTATACCACTTTTTTCCTAAGAACCTGAGTCCTTTTAATTCGACCTTGTTAATATCTTATCATTTGCTCCTTTTTATCTTCACAGTAACCACATTAGCATATTCTATAGATGATTGCAGCAGTCGTCTAGGACAAGTATCTCCTCCCTGTCTTGCCCCCTGTCAGTCAATAGTCCCCAGTACCATTATAACATATATGAAATGCAAAGCTGATCATACTACACTTTCCTTATAAACTTTTGAGTTCCTCCCCATTGCTCCAAATAAAATTTAAACTCCTTACCTTGACACAATCTATCCTTGGGGTAAAATGAGGCTTGCAAGATAGGTAGTCAATGGCATACTCCCTATGCTTCATCGATTTTGAACTGCTGATGGTTTCCCTAGAGTGAATATCCCCTCCTAACTCCATGTTTTCCTTCCTTCTCTACATGCATTATCCCTCTATCACTTGGCTAAATCTTTCTTTAAAATCTCAGTTCAAAGTGCACTGCTGTGCGGTTTTCTTGCTTAAATAAGCTTTCTTTGAACTGCCATTTTTCTCTTGCCTTATGACATGTAATGTTTTTCATATTACTTTTTTCTTTTAAATAGTGTTTATTAAATATAAAATTAAAACATGTAATATGTGAAAAATAAATTCAACACAATAAAATAATGAAAAATCTTCCAGTGACACTAAGCCACTAGTTTTTCTGTTTTTTCTCCGGAACAATCACTCTTTTCTGTTCTAATATATCTCTTCAGAAACATTATTTTGCATGTAAAAATATATATACATGTGTTTATTCATTTTTATCTAAATTGGTACATGCTGTGCATACTACTTTTCACATACATATGATTATGTATATTCCATATGCATATCATTTACATTTGAGCACATACAGGTCTAGTCCATTTGTTTCCACAATATATTGTGTTTCATTACATAGCCGTGCTATAATGTATTGACGTACTTTATTCTTTATTGATTTTTTTCATGTCTTTTGCTGTTATAAACAATACTGGAATAAACATTGTTGTACATATATTTTGGGGTCATGTATTAATTGATTTGTAGGATAAAATACTAAAAGTCAAAATGCTGGGTCAGAATGCATATTTATGTTTTAAAAATTAATAGATATTTGAAGATATTCATTTCTACTGGAGGAATAACTTATATCAGATGAACTTTCTAAATACAAACAACCAGAAAAGGCATATGAAATTAAAACAAATAATACGTGAAAGCATTAGAAAATTTTTTAATCTGCAATAAGTTGAGGGGCCAGAATTCCAGAGAGAATAAAAGCCCTAAGCATTGCCTCTTTAAGATATTTTTTCTGATGCAAAAAATGATGCAGAGATGCCAAAAGCTGAGGAGAAACTGTAGCTGAGAAGCTGATTAGGGATTTCAGTAGTTTCACAGGACTAGGGAGACAATGACTGGCATTCAGGGAAAACCAAACTGGAGTGGACCTGGTTAACCCTCCAGGTTTTTAGTTGGGACTCCTGAATGGACTGTACCTTAGGAGTAAAGGTAAACTAGAAATAGTCCAGAGCTTGCAAATACTTATATCCAGTTTTGAGACATATTAATTCTAGAATGAATTAAAGTAATCTGATTCTACTCTTATATCTGTTTTTCTCTGGAGAAGGGTAGCATAATTCAGAGCCTAAAATTATCTATAAAATATTTTGCTGACAGTTTGCCCTAGCAATCAATAATTACCAAGCATATCAGGGGACCTGATGAAATGACTGAAAACTAAGAGAAAAGCGGATAATAAAAATAGTCCCAGAGGTTATCCATGTAATTGAATGATCATATTTAAACTTTAAAATGAAAATGGCTAATCTGCTCAGTAAAGGTAAATGAATGTAGTAAATGGATGAGAAGAGGAAGTATTTTAGGGCAG
The DNA here is from genome assembly GCA_963574635.1 of Cheracebus regulus. Lineage (NCBI taxonomy): Eukaryota > Metazoa > Chordata > Mammalia > Primates > Pitheciidae > Cheracebus > Cheracebus regulus. The sequence continues at coordinate 10,182 of CAUYQU010003216.1, forward strand.
AATTAGAGCCTATATGACATAATCTAATGGAATTCTAGAACTTAAAAATACAGTACCTGAAATTAAGAACATAATATATGGATTTACTAGTTGATACAACTGTTTAGACAATTAATGAACAGTTAAGATAGGATGATATAAAATATCCAGACTGAAGCACAGAGAAAACTGGATAAAAAACAGAAAAAAAAGAATATAAGAGATGTAAGGGAGAGATATTTATTGTATATGTAATTCAAGTTGTAGGGATGGTGGAGAGAGAGGATAGAACAGAAGCAGTGTCTACTACAGGATCTACTTGTGAATATCATTGCTGATTTTGACAAGCAGCTTCTCAGGATGATAAAAACTGCCCTAAATGAGAGGGAAGGATATTAATAGATAATTATATATTTTGACCAGGAATTTTTTCTTGATAGTTACAGAAAATTATGCAAAGCAGTATGAGACTTTTTCTTCTAACTTTTCTGTGACTTCTGCATAGACTAATCTGTGTGTACATGAGGTCTCCATAACGTAAGTGCTTAATAAATGTTTACACATGTATCAATTTTGTTTTTTATCTTATTCACAACACTTATCTCACACAGCCTAGGTTTTAATTCTGACCCCGTAGATTTTTCCCCCACCTCTTTTTTGGTTTCATTTTTGCATATGTGCATAAAGCAGCCTCAGTCAGTTGTCTGATATACCTAGAACACAATGATTATAAATAAAGTAGAATAATTCATCTGTAAAGCTTTATCTTCCTTCTGCACCTAGAGAGTATTATTTGTTTAACTTACTACCTCTGGCTCTACCTTTTGCATCATAATCATATAGTAAGGAATGCCTTTATCTCCTTATCTTCATGAATAATATGATTAATCTTATTAAGTGAAATAAAAGATAAACTGCATATTCATTTTCTACATATTCATTTTTCAACTCGTTGACACAATTCTCATGAATAGTTAAGGAATCCAAAAGCAGGAGAGAAAACAGACAACCTTTAAACTTGGAGGGTTTGGAGAGAAAAGGGTTGGTAGATGAGAACCCATTTTATTCACCTGCCTCAGTGCATCTGAGAGACTTCTTGTATACATGTAATGTGGGTGAACGTGACTTGTTAGCTAATATATCAATGCTTTAATATACTACTATATTCGAGAGTTACCATTTCTTAATTAAGGGAAGTTGTACATGTTATAATGGTTTCCCTGACACAAATTGTTATTTATGAGAAGTGCAGACAGGTTTGTGTTAGAGGTGATAGAGATAAGATGATACTTTTGGGCAAGAGTCCTTTTCGTAGTTCATCCAGATCACATGGAGCAAGAGACAGTGTGGGAAACTGATCAGCAAGACACCACTCTACCCAGGTGCCCAGGTTTGAATTCTGCATCTCTTGCTTACCTGAAATGTTAATCTAGTTAGCTTCCCATATGTAAAATGGGAGTAATAACAGTGAAATGGTATATAAGGTCTTTAGCTCAGTATCTGGCACATTCTAGGTGCTCAGTAAATGTTAGCAACATTTATTATTGTAGGGTATTTTCAAGCCTCATGGTAACCTCAAATTGAAAAACATACAATGAATACCCAAAAATTAGCAAGCAAGAAATTAAAGCATATCATCAGTGAAAGTCACTTTCACTAAAAGGAAGATAAGAAGGAAGAGAAGACCACAAAACAACTAGAAAACAAATAACAATATGACAAAAGTAAGTCCTTGCTTATCAATAATAACATTGAATGTAAATAGACTATACTGTCCAATCAAAAGACATAGAGTAGCTAAATGGATGAATAAAAAAAGACCCAATGATATATTGCCTACAAGAAACACACTTTGCTGTATTTATAGACATATACTTTGTCTTTAAATGTACACATACACTGAAAATAAAGGGATGGAAAAAGACATTCCATGCCAATTGAAACCAAAACAGATCAGGAATACCAGACAACTAGATTTCAAGACAAAAACTGTAAGAAAAGACAAAGAAGGTTATTATATAATAAAAAAGGGGTCAATTCAGCAAGAGGATATAACAGTTATAAATATATATGCACCCAATCCTGGAGCACCCAGATACATAAGGTAAATGTTATTAGAGCTGAAGAGAGAGATAGACCCCAATACAATAATAACTGGAGACGTCAGCGCCTCATTTTCAGCATTGGACGGATCTCCTAGACAGAACGTGAACAAGAAACATCACAATTTGCACTATAGTCAAAATGGATCTAACAGATTTTTACAGAACGTTTTCTCTAACGGCTGCAGAAACCACATTCTTTTCCTCAGCACATGGATCATTTGCAAGGATAAACCGTATGTTAGATCACAAAATCAGTCTAAAAACAAAGAAGAAAAACTTTAAATAAACAACCTAACAATGTATCTTAAAGAACTAGAAAAATAAGAGTGAACTGAACCCAAAATTAGTGGAAGAAAAGAAATAATAAAGATCAGTGCAGAAATAAATGAATTTGAAATGAAGAAACAGTACAAGAGATCAATGAAACAAAAAGTTGGTTATTTGAAAAGATTTTTTGGAATGACAAAACTTTGGCTAGACTAAAACAAAGAAAGATAAAACCCAAATAAGTAAAATTAGAGATGAAAAAAAGGAAATGTTACAACTGATACTGCAGAAATTCAAAGGACCATTAGTAGCTACTGTGAATAGCTATACACCAATAAATTGGAAAATCTAGAAGAAATGGGTAAGTTCCTAGACACAGACAGTTTACCAAGATTGACCCATGAAGAAATCCAAAACCTGAGCAGACCAATAAAAAGAAATGAGATCAAAGCCATAACAAAATGTCTCTCAGTAAAGAAAAGCCCAATACCCAATGGTGTCACTGCTAAATTCTACCAAACATTTAAAGAATACCAATCCTACTCAAACTGTTCCAAAAAAAATAGAGGAAGACCAAATAATTTCATACAAATCCTATCAGGTCAGTATTACCCCTATACCAAAACCAGACAAAGAAACATCAAAAAAGAACACTACAGGCTAGTATTTCTGATAAATATTGTTGCAAAAATCCTCAATAAAATACTAGCAAACTGAGTTCAACAATGCAATAAAAAGATTATTCATCTGACCAAGTAGAATTTATTCCATCAATACAAGGATGGTTCACCATTCACAAATCAATCAGCGTACACGTCGTACCAGCAGAATGAAAGACAAAAACCTTACTGTCATTTCAATTGATGCTAAAAAAGCATTTGATAAAGTTCATCATTCCTTAATGATAAAAACTGGATATAGAAAGAACATATCTCAATATAATAAAAGCCTTATATGACAGATCCACAGCTAGTATTAAACTGAATGGGGAAAAACTGAAAGCTTTTCCTCTTAGATCTGAAACATGACAAAGATGCCCACTTTCACCACTGTTATTCTTAGCTAGAGCAATCAGACAAGAGAAAGATATAAAGAGTATCCAAATTGGAAAGAAAGAAGTCAAATTATCCTTGCTTGCATTTGATGTGATTTTATGTTTCAAAAAACCTAAAGACCCCAACAGAAAACTATTAGAACTGTTAAACAAGTTCAGTAAAGATGCAGGACAGAAAATCAACATACAAAAATCAATAGCATTTCTATATGCCAACAGCAAACAATCTGAAAAAGTAATCCCATTTACAGTAGCCACAAATAAAATTAAATATCTAGGAATTTGACCAAAGAAGTCAAATATCTCTGCAATGTAAACTATAAAACACTGATGAGAAAATTGAAGCGGACATTAAAAAATGGAAAGACATTCCATGTTCATGGATTGGAAGAATCAGTGTTAAAATCTCCATACTACCTAAAGCAATCCACAGATTTACTGCATTGTCTATCAAAATATCAATGACATTTTTCACAGAAATAGTAAAAAAAAAATTCTAAAATTTATATGGAATCCCAAAAGACCCAGTATATTAAAAAAAAAAAAAAAAAAAAAAAAACTGGAGGAATCACATTACCTGACTTCAAACTCTACTACAGAGCTATAGTAACCAAAATGCATAGTACTGGCATAAAAACAGACACACAGACCAATAGAATGGGATACAGAATGCAGGAACAAATCCATACACCTATAACCAATTCATTTCTGACAAAGATGCCAAGAACATACATTAGAGGAAAACAATCTCTTTAATAAATTATATAGGGAAAACTAGATATCTGTATGCAGAAGAATAACACTTGATCCCTCTCACCTTATACAACAGTCAAATCAAAATGGACTAAAGACAAATCTAGCATCTCAAATGATGAAACTACTACAAGAAAACTTTGGGGAACTTCTACAGGACATGGGGTCTGGGCAAAGACCTCTCAATTGATACTGCCCCTCAACCAAAAGGAAAAGTGGACAAATGGGATTGCATAAAGTTAAAAAGCTGCACAGTCAAGGAAACACTCAACAAAGTGCAGAGACAACCCACAGAAATGGGACAAAATATTTGCAAACTACCCATCTGATAAAAGATTAATAGCTAGAATATAGAAGGAGTTTAAACAACTCTATAGGGGGAAAAGAAATCTAATGATCCAATTAAAAAATGGACTTCGTGACTAAAACACCAAAAGCAATGGCAATAAAAGCCAAGATAGACAAATGGGATCTTACTAAAATTCAGAGCTTCTGTACAGCGAAAGAAACCATCTTTAGAGCGAATTGGCAACGAACAGAATGGGGAAAAATGTTTGCAATCTATCCATCTGACAAAGGGCTAATATCCAGAATCTACAAAGAACTGAAACAGATATACAAGAAAAAAACAAACAACCCCGTTCAAAAGTCGGTGAAGGATATGAAGAGACACTTTTCAGAAGAAGACATATATAAGCCAACAAACATGAAAAAATGCTCATCATCACTGGTCATTAGAGAAATGCAAATCAAAACCACACTGAGATATCATCTCACGCCAGTTAGAAAGGTGATCATTAAAAAATCTGGAGACAACAGATGCTGGAGATGATGTGGAGAAATAGGAACACTCTTACACAGTTGGTGGGAATGTAAATTAGTTCAACCATTCTGGAAGACAGTGTGGTGATTTGGTGTAAATTAGTTCAACCATTGTGGAAGACAGTGTGGTGATTTCTCAAGGATCTAGAAATAGAGATTCCATTTGACCCAGCAATCCCATTACTGAGTATATATACCCAAAGAACTATAAATCATTCTATTATAAAGATACATGCATACGTATGTTCATTGCAGCCCTGTGTACAATAGCAAAGACCTGGAACCAACCCAAATGCCCATCAATGATAGACTGGACAAAGAAAATATGATACATATACACCATGGAATACTATGCAGCCATAAAAAATGATGCGTTTGTATCCTTTGTAGGGACTTAAATGAATCCGGAAACCATCATTCTCAGCAAACTGACACAAGAACAGAAAGCCAAACACTGTATGTTCTCACTCATAGGTGGGTGTTGAACGAGAGCACGTGGACTCAGGGAGAAGAGGAGCATCACACACTGGGGGTAGTTGGGGGGGTAGGGGAGAGACAGCGGGGGGTGGGGAGGGATAACATGGAGAGAAATGCCAGATATAGTATGCACCTAAAGTAAAATAAATAAATCTAAAAAAAATTTTTTAAATGGGCGAAAGAATTGAATAGACATTTCTCAAAAGAAGACATACAATTATCTTGTATCACTATCTAAGACTTAGGAAAATGTATTCAACATCATTGATCACCAGAGAAATGCAAATCAAAACTACAGTGATGTATCATCTCACACTGGTTAAAATGGCTTTCATTCAAAAGATAGGCAATAAATATTGGTGAGGATGTGGAGAAAAGGGAACCCTCATATGCTGTCTGTGGGAATATAAATTACTATAACCACTATGGAGAACAGTTTGGAGGCTCCTCAGTAAACTAAAACATAGAGCTACTGTGTGGCCCAGCGATCCCACTGCTATATACGCCCAGAATAAAGGAGATCCATGTTTCAAAGGTAAATGTGCACTCCCATGTGTGTTGCAGCATTGTTCACAATAGCCGAGATTTGGAAGCAACCAAAGTATTCGTCAACATATGAATGGATAAAGAAAATGTGCTGCTTAGACACAAATTCAGCCATTTTAAAAATGAGATACTATCATTTGCAACAATATGGATGGACCTGGAGGTCGTGATGTTAAGTGAAATAAGCCAGGCACAAAAAATACAAACATCACACATTCTCACTTATTTGTGGGATCTAAAAATCAAAACAACTGAGCTCATGGAGATAGAAACTAAAAGGATGGTTACCAGAGGCTGGAAATGGTAGTGGGGGACCACCAGGGAGGTGGAGATGGTTAATGGGTACAAAAAAAGTAGAAAGAATGAATAAGCTGCGCATGATGGCTTATGCCTTTAATCTTAGCACTTTGAGAGGCCAAAGTGAGTGGATTGCTTCAGTCCAGGAGTTCAAGACCAGCCTGGGCAATGTGGCAAAATATTGACTCCACAAAAAAGATGAAGACTAGCCAGGCATGGTGACACTTGCAAATCCCAGCTACTTGGGAGGCTATGGTGGGAGGATCACCTGAGTCCAGGAGTCCAGGAAGTCCAGGAAGCCATGATTGTGTCACTACACTCCTCCTTGGGTGACAGAGTAAGACCCTGTCTCAAAAAAATAAAGGATGAATAAGACCTATTATTTAATGGCACAACAGGGGCCTATAGTCGATAATAATTTAACATTTTTAATAACTAAGAGTGTAATTGGATTAATTCTAATAAAAAGGATAAATGCTTGAGCAGATAGATACCAAACTTCCTGTGATGTGATTATTACAAAATATCAAAATATCTGTTCCAAAATATCTCATGTACTCCATAAATGTATATATACCTACTATGTACCCATAAAACTAAACAATTTTTAATGGAAATTTTAAAAACAAAACACCAGAATAATAAAAATACCTATTGCTGAAAACTCAAAATATAATAAAGTGTAGAAAAGCAAATAAAAACCATACCTTTCTTGTCTCATGGAGTATACGATCCACATATTGGTGTATTTCCTCATGATTTATTTCCTCAGAATTTGTTTTATATTCAAGGTTATATGTTATTAAGCACTTGTATAGATTTTATTTACATAATGGGATTCAACTGTACATACAGTTTTGTCTCCCTTCTAACATGCTATGTTCATGTTCTCATGTAACTAAGTATACTTTGAAAATACATTAATTAATGACTGGGTAGATTTTAATCATATTTGTATTTTATATATGAATGTATAATTACTTATTTACTTATGACATATGCATAATGAAATAAATATATAAGAGATTAAAAGTTATCTGTTGGGAAGATTGGTTTTTCTAAATGATTAAAAATAATGTTACGATTATCATGTTTTCATGCACATTTCTGGTTATTGTTTTCTTAAGTTTTTAGGAATGTAATTTCTGGGTTAAAGAATACAAAAGCTTTAAGGCTTATACATTACTTACTCTATGAAATAATTTTAGCCATTGTTTCTTAAACTTCTGCAGATTTTTTAAATTATCAACTTATAAGTGAATAATGGATTACATAATGGTTTTATATTTTGGGGTTTTTTTGTTTTAAGACCATTTTCTCATTTTCCAAAAAGGTGAATTTTGATACAAATTGCATTATTAAAGGTTTAGAACCATTCTTTAAACAATTTCGTTGTTTATTAGTAGTATTCCAATTTTGTAATTTTTTAAAGAAAATTAGTTTATTGATTACACACGATAATGGATGATACACAAGCTTCAGTCCAATCTATAATTTTATCTGGTACCATTATTCAGTTTAGATATATTACATAAGATATGCCAGCTATCATTTTTATAACCAATTATTCCATGATTTTGCTTGGGTAATCCCTTTTAATGGTGAACTTCAGGTCACAGCAGTAACTATCAATTCACCTACACAAAGGTTTCGGAAGACAATATCTTCTCCACCCAGTCAGGTCGTATATAAATTCCAGATAGAACTTGGTATCACCCTGAAGGAACTTTAACTTCACACTGTTGGGGAAGTTTACCAAGATGGCCTCAAAGTAGACTAACTATACACAGCACATTTTTTAAAAAGACACATTTATTCAGCGTCACGATCAGACTATTTAGCAATCAACAGCATGGGTACAAAAAAATAAAAATCTACATTAAAACTATTGGAATGCTTTACACTTTCTGCACTGTAAACCTGTTATACAACTGGTGACAAATACATTCCTTGAGTTTTTTGCCCATACGCATGAGTATTTGTCTAAAACATGTCTTAGTAGCAGCTAGGCCCTGCCACCACTGTGCTTGTCTGAGTTCACAAATCTGTTGTAACCTATAGTTTCCGTGGCTTCTCTGGTTCTCCTCTCTTCTTAAGCTTTGTTTCCTGGCAGTAATTAAAATCTCCTGCCACTGTAATAGCTACTGCTGCCACTGGAACCACCATAGCCACCTTGGTTTCATGGTTTGGCAAAGTATTGGCCTCCACCACCATAGGAGCCAGAGTTTCTGCCTCCAAAGTTTCCTGCCTTCATGGGTCCGAAATTTGAAGACTGAATGTTGTAATTACCAAAGTGATTGTAGTTTCCACCACCTCCAAAATTGCTTCCACTACCACCTCCAAAGCCATTCTGCCTTCGTTGTTATAGCTGCCACTCATGCCATAGCCACTGCCCTGATTTCCATAACCCTGCCCATCCTTCCATAGCCTCTGCTTCCTCCACAGTAACCAGGGCCACTTCCTCCATAACCACCATCATTATCAAATCCATTATCATAGCTATCCCTACTGCCACCATATTCAGTAGCACCTGCACAGCTGCCACCACAGCCACCACAACCACTGAAGCTTCCTCCACTACCAAAGTTGTCATTCCCACTGAAACTGTCTCCATGACCACCACCAAATTTCCAGAACCACTTTGTCCTCTTTGGCTGGATGAAGCACTAGCCATCTCTTGCTTTGACAGGGCTTTCCTAACGTTACAGTTGTGGCCATTCACAGTATGGTGTTTCTGAATGACAGTCTTATCCATGGGGTCAGGGTCGTCAAAGGTTAAAAATGAAAAGCCCCTTTTCTTGCCACTGTCTTGGTCAGTCATGATTTCAATCACTTCAGTTTTTCCATACTGTTCAAAGTAATCTCTTAGGTGATGTTCTTCAGTGTCTTCTTGAATGCCACCAACAAACATCTTCACAGTTAAGTGATCATCTGGTCTTTGAGAATCTTCTCTTAGCTCTCTTTGGTTCCACAACTCTTCCATCCACCTTGTGTGCCCATGCATTCTTGGTTGCATTCACATCCTCCACAGTGGCATAGGTGACAAACTCACAGCTCCTGGAGCACTTGGTGTTTGGATCTCTCATGACCATGCAGTCCATGAGCATTCCCCATTGCTCAAAATGGCTCCTTGGGCTCTCATCAGCTGTTCCACAGCTCAACCCTCCCATGAAGAGCTTCCTCAGCTGTTCTGGCTCCTTAGGAGACTCTGACTTAGACATGATGTCAGGGGGAAGAGAGACTTTAACAATGCTTCCTTGGCTGCTTCCACTGGCAGAAAGGCTAATTTTGTTATATTTTTAAATGTTAGTCAAGGTTTATATTCTCAAATGGTTCTTCAGTCTTTGATACAGTCTTTGATACAGAAACAACCTTCCGTATTGTTTTTGATATTTACCTCTATGATTCTGAATCATATGTTTGCATTACTATTTCATGATTCCACACCACCACCACTAATATTAGTGTTATTTATTGACTTCCCACTCTGGAATATGCAGATTTCACTGTGTTTATTCCCATTCCTTCCATCACGTATGTGTTCTCTTTCCCTCCATCCATCTTCCCATATTGTTATATTGCAATTCTGATTGGATCAATATCCAGTCTTTATATTGTAATAACTATAAAAACCCAATACACAGCTGAGTCAGGTAATAAACACTGGTAATAAACCTTTTTTCTGTACAATTTTTATTTTTTTTTATCTTGAGCGAATAATTGTCTTGTTTCATTTATTTAGTAGTCTCTGTACTTATCACAAATTCAGTGCTACACTCGTTACCAATTTTCTAATCTCTTAACCAGATGTTCAGACATATGAAGTATTTTTTCAGCTTCTTCCTGAAGAAGTCTTTTCCAGAGCCTTCTGACTTGATCTAATATGAACCAGGTTCTCGCTATGCCTCTTATAAGGCTAACATTCAAGCATGTCCTTATAATACTAGGGTTCCCTTTACCTTCTTTCTTTCTTGGAGTCCTTGTTGCCTGGATCCAGTGTTTTTCTTTGTCTTTTTTTACTCTTATTTTTGTGAAGCACATTCTCCAAGAGATTTCTAAGAAAGAACCCATGGGAATAAATTTTTGAAGACTGTACATACCTGAAAATGTCTTCAATCTTTCCTCGCATTTGCTTGATTCTGTAACAGGTCATAAAATTCTGTTTTGGGAATGATTTTCTTCCGGATGTTGATAGTATTACTTCATTGCCTCATAGCTTGGTGTACTGTTGAAAAGCCCAAAGCCATTCTGATTCCTGACTAAATGTATGTGATGACCTTGGTTCTGTATGTTTTTATCCACTGCACTGCAACAGGAATAATTTTCAGTTTAGAAATTTGAGTTGTGGGAAGTTTTCTTGAATTATTTTATTGATGTACCTACCCTCTGGCTTTGCTTTTAGAATTTCTATTATTCTATAAATTATCCTTTATTTCTGTTATTTAGATGTTCTTTAACTTTTTTTTCCTAATTTTTATCTAATTCATTTTGTTCTTTCTTGAATTTCTCAACTTTGTCTTCTAATCTTGTTTTTATGTCATTTTTAATTTTTAAAAGCTTATTTTTCTTTAAATGTTCTTTTTATTTAAATCTGTAATACCTCATCCATATTGTAATATATTCTCTAATCTCCCTAATAATATTGATAGCTTTTGTTTGTTTTCATTTTCTTCTCCCATGCATAGTCAGTTTTCCTCACTGTTTGCTTTGGTCTCTAACTTTCATTTTAGAAGTGTTCCTTTCATTTAGAAGTATTTCTTTCTTGTAATCTGTGTTTTTATGCTAATATTTAAGATCAGGAGCCTAAGAATTTGATTGTAAGCACTTGGTATGTGGATGGGGCTTTTTGATTCTGAGTTAAATTTGCTATAGGGGAATCTGAAGAAAAAAACAAACTATTTTTTTTCTCTTTGCTTACACACCACCCAATACAACCCTTGTGACACTAGATGTATGAGGTTTTTCCCACACATCAAGCAATTCTCCAGCAGACACCAACTGTCTGTGTTACAATTCAACTCAATTCTGATACCACAGGTTAGAGGCTCAGTCCCACAAGTCTGCCACCACTTCAGATGCCAATCACAAGTAGCAGGTCATTACCTATACTTTTGACTAACTAGCCATAAATCAGTCATTCCCATGACCTTTTTCTTGGGTTCTATTAATTTGCTAGAGCAGATCATAGACCCTGGGAAATACTTTACTTACATTTACTGGTTTATTCATAAAGGATATTATTTAGGATACAGATGAACACCAGAGGCAGAGATACACAGGGCAATGTATGTGGGAAGGGGCATGGAGCTTCCAGGCTGTTTCTGAGAGCACCATCTCCTGGCAGCTATATGTGATCAGCAATCTGGAAGCTCTCTGAACCCTCTCCTTTTGGATTTTCATGGAGGCTTCATTATGTAGGCGTGATTTGATTATGTCATTGGCTGTTGGTGAGCAACTAAACTTTCAGCACTTTTCCATTTCCAGGTAGCTAGGGGATAGGGCTGTAAGTTCCAACTCTCTAATCACAGGGTTGGTTTCCCTGGCAGCCATCCCCCATCCTGAGGCTATCCAGGAGCCCACCAAGGGTCATCTCATGAGAACAAAAGACGTTCCTATCACTCAGGAAATTACAAAGGTCTTAGAAGCTCTGTCTCCAGAACTGGGGTCAAAGATCAAATGTCAGAACAAAAGATTATTCTGGCACTTCTATCTACAAGAGTATTAGGAGCTCCATCTTGGGAACCAGGGGCAGAGAACAGATATTTATTTCTTGCTATTTCACAGTATCACAGAAAGTATAGCAAGACTACTTAAGCTGAGCTGTTCTATTCCAAAGCAAAGGATTCTCCATTCTCCTGTTTTGAAGGTGATAGCATGCTGTAATTTGCTTTTTTCCGGGAGTTGAGTGGGAAAAATAGCTAGAGGTCTCAGAATCTTGTGTATATACATTAATTGATTCTATCTATTTTTATTATATACCTCTCTCCTTAACTATGTCTTACTTCTCCAAGGCCAGTTCCTCTGTTTATCTATTGGAAGGAATAAACCTCCAGCATTATGCCAGGGTAGAAGAGAAGCAGTAGCCAGCCTAGAGAGGGACCTAAGAATCTGACTGCTTGTCAGTTAGTGCCCTTTTTCTTTCCCTCTTACTTCTAGAGGTACCTGGTGTCACCAGCTTCTTACCCTTTTGGTTATTCTATTGTGTAAATCACATTGGTCCTTGGCATTCCCCATTGTTGGCCATAGGCTCAGTAATCTTGATTCTGATAAATTGGTTAATGCCGTCATCTCTTCTCCTCTGTCTCTATCTCTGTGGGTTTATGCCATTATATGAAATATTTTCTGGTAACATTTTAAAAGAGAGTGAGAGTAGATGCATGGATTCAATCTACCATCTTTACCAGTAGCAGTTATTCTTTGAGATTTCTTATGATCAGCTAAGTAAAAGTCGTGTGCCAGATGGAAGAGTGAAATTATATTTTTCAAAATTGTGAGTATATAGGTTTAGTTGCTTTTTCTAAGCCAGAAGAATTGGGAAGTCTGGCCTCTAGCCTTGAGTCAAAGGTAAACAGAAATGTATTGATTACTTAAGAAGCATACCACTCTGCTGGGTGCTGTAAGAACTAAACCTGGATAAATACAACTTAGATTTCAAGCCTAAAGTTTGTTAGGGGTTGTATTCATTTGTAACTCAAGAAAGACACATAAAAATACAAACTTCCTTTCCTACATTATTCCCTAACTCATGAAAGATTAGATCCAGTTCTTGCTAATTAACACATTTTTAAATCTCTCTTTTATACAAGTTAACTTGTCTTCCTTTTTTTAAAAAAAAAATATTTTTTGGTATACATTTTATTTTATTTGAATAGGTAATACAGTTTCATGGTTAAATAAAATTGAAACAATACAAAAAGGCATGCACTAAAACATTTGCTCTCACTCCTGTTTTCATCCACTCCAGTTGGTTCCCCAGAGGTAATCATTTGTATTAATTTCATGTTTGTTATCTTAGTGTTCCTTTTTTTAAATTTTTTCCCATTTTTTTACTGCATTTTAGGTTTTGGGGTACATGTGAAGAACATGCAAGATTGTTGCATAGGTACACACATGGCAGTGTGATTTGCTGCCTTCCTCCCCGTCACCTATATCTGGTATTTCTCCCCATGCTATCTCTCCCCAACTCCCCACCCCCCACTGGCCCTCCGCTGGGTCCCCCTGACAGACCCCCGTATGTGACGCTCCCCGCCCTGTGTCCATGTGTTCTCATTGTTCAACACCCACCTATGAGCGAGAACATACTTAAAAGGGAAAGAAAAGTTCACAAAAATCAATTTGATGTTGTGGGTAAGAAAGACAGAATTTTAAGACTTTTTCCCTGCAGTGGTGACTTTATGGAAAAGAATGCCTTTAACTGACCTTGGAAGTCAAAAGGGGTTGGAACATCTTTGAGAAAAGATTTTGAATTTTGAACATAACCGAGTTGGAAGTATATATAGAACTTTATGATTGAGACATCCAATGGCTATTATAAATGAAAATTATAAGGTGTACTAAAATGTACTCTAAGAGAGTAAAAAAACATGTATCACAGAATTTCAAGGAAAAATTAAGTGTTGTTAGATGATTCAGAGTAACTTCAGAGATGAATTAATCACCCTAATGAGCTTGAAAGACAGATAGGATTTTTGACTGGCTGAGTTGTTATAGGTAAGAGAACAATTTGGACCAACACATGAGGAAAGAGAATCACAATGTATTTTCAGAAGTTGGTCTCATTTATTTGGAATAAATTTTGAGTATCGAAGGACAAATGGGTCTGTGGCATATTCGACGTTAAAGCCCAAGACTAACTCTGCTTCCCCATCTGTTAGGTCGAATGGGACTCGGTTAGTTTCTGCTAGTGTGGTGATAAATCATATTTTGGCTAGAGGTCATGATGATAGGAGCAGCCAGAGGAATTCTTGCATTGTGAGAGTGGGTTTCTTAAAGGTGTGTTTTAAGTGGCATAACTGGCAGTAGTGTCTGTTTATTATAGTATTTAACAAAAAGAGGTGCAGGTCCTCTGCAGTTGGTGGCTATTCCAATATGACCATCACAGTTATCTGAAGCATGTTGTAGTTAAGCTGTTAGTTGATCATGTCATGTGGTACTGATACTTATTCAAGTATGTGTAAGGACTTCTATGTCCCATTCCCTGCTAACTGCTATAAGAACTACAAAATAAATCAAAGGTGTGGCATTTTCCATGGAATGTGGAGTATAGAAAGTGAGGAAGGGAATCCCTAATAAACTGAACTAGGTAAAGTCAAAGTGATACTTACTATAAGTGCACTTGGGAACTAAAAGATGGAAGATACCACATGACCTCAAGTAGCTGATGAAAGGGTTAGGACTGATTTGAAGGATGGGTGAAATCTACATGGGTGGTGGTAACAAAGTGGATCAATATGAATGAAGACTCTTTGGCAAGAAGGCATTCAAGGACAACAGAGAAATTGGTCTAAATGAAACTAAGAGCTGGTGTTGGTAAATCAGTAAGAATAGGTTACGTTGGAATATAAGACCCATTCATGAAGAGCCTTGAGAGATGGGCAGGGTGATTTGGGGTAAGAAATAAGATTTAGAAGTCTCTACAACTGAGATTTATATTATTAAAAGAAATCTCAGGAGATTTAGTCTGGCTGTAGTATTCATGGATTAGGAGTTATGGGAGACAGGTGTGAGTACTCACAGTCGGTAACCACTGATAGTAGGGCTACAGAGATGGAACAAAGCTGAAAGAAATATTTTTAATGGAATATTGAAAAAGAAATTAGCACCAAATTGCCAGAAGCTAGAAAAGGAAGATTATCCACACATAATGATTGGGAAAACTGGAAACATTTATTTCTGCAGAGGAGAACAGGGTTGAGAAAGAACATGATAAGCTTGATCTTAGATATATTTAATTTTAGATTATAACATATAAACCAAAGGCATATATCTTTTAACCTCTGAGATTGGAGCACAATTGACATGTTCAGGCTAAAGACTAAGATTTGTTATCCATCAAGATATTATAAAGAGTCAAACATGACTTTAAATCCTGGTTTTCTTTGGTTCTAAGCTGATAACTTTTGCAAATCAAACTAGTTTTTACCTCTGGAAAAAAGTAAAAAATAAAATTAGCAGCCCCTTTATTATGTTATGTGCTGAACGTACTTTAGGCATTCCATTCATGTGATTTTATTCCTGAAAACAGCTCTCCTATAAGGTAGGTACTATTGTCATCTCCATTTTACAGATCACAAGTTCAAGGCTCAGAGAAAGCGCTTACATAACTTAAGATCATATAGCTAGAAAGTGACAGCCAGGATTTGAACCAAGAGTTGTCTGTCTCCAAAGCCAGTGCTATTAACCAATTATGCAATGCTGCTTTCACTGTGCCTCACTACAACATGCACTTTACCCACTCTTAGAATTAAGTTGTGTTTTTATTAAGCGCTAAGTGCTGTACACTGTTCTAAGTGCTTTTTATGCATTATTTTATTTAATCATCTATGAGATCGGTATGATTATTTATGACGAGGAATCACTCATAGGTTGAGTATGTCTGTTGCCCAGCTGGGAGCTGGGAAGTAGCAAAACTGAAGTTTATGCTTAAATTTATCTGATTTCAAGCCTGTGCTCTTTTTTATTTTTAAAAGTTATTTTGACTATTAAATAAGATGATAATATCATTATCTTAACCTTAAGGCATAAACCAAATAGTCTTTAATTATTAGTGATAGTATTAGTATTAGCAGCAACAGAATAGCATAAAGGTGACGGTTGAAGCCATGGAGTGTCTGGTGCTATTATGGGGAACATATTAAGAGAGAAGAATATATTCTAAAGAAAACTATGAGGGATATTTACAACTTAGAAACAGCAGAAGGGAAAGGAGTCAGAGAAGCATAACAATAACTTAGAAAGTTTAGTAATGTGGAAGCTTGAGGAAGATAATCAGAAAGATTTGAGAGATAAGTGGTATTACATGCCACATAAATTGGAAAAGGATAACTACTATTCATACGAAGATCTCTATACCAGTAAACAGAACTACCATCTATCTACTTCCCAAATCCCAAAAGCTAGGAATTTCCCTAAATTTCTTGTTTAACTTTCCTCCATCCTCCATTCAATTAATCATTAATTTTGATGGAGTTCAGGACACACTACCTCCAAATATGCCATCTTGACATCTGAGGAAACACCAGAAGCAGAAAACTCACTTTCTGACCTCCCTCCATTCATTGTATGGCCCTGAAGTGGGCCATAAAAGAATTCTTTGACCTTCCACTAAAGTCATAAGACCTTCATTCCAGAGCCATCCTCTCTACACCCCGTGGAAAGGAATGTCACACAGGGTTACAGAAAAGAATCTGAACAAATTGGTCTTGTTAAGTTCTACCCCTGTTTATTATCATTAGATTCTACCCTTTTGCCCTTCATTCATACTTCTGCACAACTCTCAAAAAAAAAAAAGTGTTTCCTGTTTCTTTGGATCTTCATTCCATTATGAAATCTTCCCATGTCACATAAAATTTATTAAATAAATTTGTATGCTATTCTGCTTTTCTAATTCATCTTTTGTCATAAGGTCCTCAACCATGAACCTTGTGATAGAAGAGGAAAATACACTACATTTTCTCTCCTACAGTTTTAGCCTTCAAGGAAAATCTCTCAAAATGTCTACTCTCTCTTCTCCATCCCCACTACTACTTGTCAACTTGGGAAACTTTCACCTCCTTCCTAGATTCCTCCAGCAACTCCTCAGTTCTTTTTGCTACTAGACTTACTGGGCTCATTTTCCATCATTCAGCCAAAATGATGTTTCCAAAATACAGATGCAATCAGGTCAGTTTTTTGCTTAAAACTTCTCCATAAATTTGCATATACCTTAGGATAATGACTTAGCATGGCTTATGAAGCTGTGTAAGACCTGTCCTCTATCTAGCTTTTCAGCCTTGTCTCATGGCCATTACTCATCCAGTTATGCTCCAGCTATGCCAAACTCATTTAAACTTCTAGTACCTATCATGTGCTCTGGGATTTAACACATGCAGTTTCTTCTGGAATATTTGTTCCTTCTCTCTTGCATTCTCTCTTCCCCCTTCCACCTTTCCTGGTTAACTTATTCCTTTAGAACTCAGCTTAAGTTTTATTTACTTTGAGAAGCCTTTTAGGTTCCTTTTAGTTAGGTACCCTGTTTTATACTGTCATAGCATTTCATGCATCTGCCAAAATAATCATTACCCTATATTATAATTGCTTATTTAACTTTGTCTCTACAAGACAATAAGCTGTTTTATGCAGGATACATAGCTGCTCCCATTTTTATCCCTAGTACCAAAAACAATACCAAACCTATAGTGGATACTCAATGAATACGTCCTTAATAAGTATTATGAATGAATTATCTACTATGTTAAGAATACGATTTATAAAATGAAATTGTGGTGATTTTTGTAACCCTCATTGTTTCCTCTAGGTGGGGGTAGAAAGTGAGGAAGTATGAGTTTGGCTTTTTTTTTTTTTTCATTTTAAAATTACTAACAGATAAATGAGGCTAATTTAAAATAAGAAAATGTTTTATTTAATAAGAAATTCAACAATTATGATTATTACAATCTTAGGGAAATCATGATGCTCTTAACCACTGAGTTCAATAATCAGCAGTATTCCAATGGAGCTATTACAAATATGAATATTTATCTATACAAACAATTGTACCAGAAAAAAATAAGTTCATGTAAGTAATTTCTTTTTAATTTACTAGTAATTCATTTTTAAAAGGCTGAGACTCCAAGGCATTCTCACAAACCGTGAAATGACCTAAGTCAGCCACATCTGTTCAAATGTTTTTAAAAAACTTACTCTAACAGTAATTAGATGGCAACCCAATTTTCACCTTCTCTAAAAAAGAACACAGTGTGATATGGTAAAAGCCCCATAAAACTGCATACCTCAACCATACCTCGGCTTTCTGTTGAAACTGCTCTCTATAACCCAAATGTGGCAGGCAGGCAGTCTAGACCCACGCCATCTTGGCCCCTGTGACTTGTTATTTCCACCCTACCCAGACAATGTTTAAACAAATGCTTATCTTGACTTTTGTCAAGATAAGACTTTTGTGAACCGCTTAAGTAACAATCAGAATGTCAAAAGTCCCCTGGCCCTTGGAATATCTGGAGCCCCTCACCCTCATCTTCGCCCAGGAGGTGATTTATAGAATCTACTAGCCCTTGGAATGTCTGAAGCCCCTTATCCCCACCCCCGCCCCTCACCCTCAGTCCCTAGGTGGTTGTATGGGTATAAAAGGTCTTGACACCCTCCTTTCTGGGCCACAGGTTGGAGAGACACAAGTCCTCTGTGGCTGCCAGCAGTAAAGACCCTGCAATTTGGCATACTTTTGTCTTGGTGTTGACTTTCTATGCTCGGTTCAGTACAACAACAGCACAGTTTAGATATATGTGAAACAATAAACACACTTTTATACTAATGAAAACTATAAAATAAATTTTTAAAGAAATGATATTGCCATATTTTTTTATTATTATACTTTAAGTTCTGGGCTATACATACAGAACATGCAGGTTTGTTACATAGGTATACACGTGTCATGGTGGTTGACTGCATCTGTCACCCCATCATCTACATTAGGTATTTCTCCTAATGCTATCCCTCCCCTTGCCCCCTATCCCTGACAGGCCCCAGTATGTGATATTTCTCTCCCTGTGTCCATGTGTCCAGGGTAAATATTTACTTCAGTCTCTATTTTCACTTTTATTTAATATCTACCATAAATTATTTTTTAAATGTCAAAAAATAAAAATATGTGTGTTTAATCATGAGAAAAAAAATCCAAACAAATAAAAAACAGAAACAGACCAGCTGAAAAGCAATAAAAAAGAGTAAATCTTAGAAACCGAGCCCATTTCCCCACTTGTGATACAGGGAGAAGTCCTACCTTTTAATATAACTGTAATGGAAACACAAGAAAGAATTTAGCAATGCCTTGAGAAGATAAACTGCTCTCTGAATACAAAGGCTTGTAAAATACCCCCAGAGTAAAAAGTGTAGGTTATTGTCTTATATTACTGAGAAAGTTTTAAGATCAAAAAAAAAAAAGAGGGATCTCTCTTTTTGTTTCTCTTTTTTTAATACAATATGCTTTTGGTGATATAAAAAATAATTTTAATATTTCATCTGTAAACTCTTGAAAATGAATAGTAGAGTATTTTTGATTCATAGATAAGAAGAGCCATAAGTACTGGAATTTGTAGTAATCTGAGGAGCCTGATAGGGAAAATAGTAGTACCTGCCTGCTCTATGCCTACGATGTTGTTAGTCTCCACAACATGAGGAGACTGAAGGGGATGTAAAAATGTCCTCATTTTATATGTGAGGCAGCTGAAGCATGGAGATATGTAATAACTTGCCCAGTGTCATAGCAATAAAGCCATGAACCTGGGATCCAAATATAATGCTCCCATTCCCAGAACCCCATTGGAGGACCAGGACTCATTGCAGATTAATTTACCTGTGCTCAACTTTCCTGTGTGACCTCTAAAGAGATCATGGGGTCCGCATGTCCTTTGGATCCCAGCTGGGTATGACCAGTGGGGACTCCCACAAGAGGACTTGAGAGAAGAAGGAAAGTGAAGTCAGGGTATTTTTTCCCCTGGCTCCCTCCCAATGGGGTCTCAAGTCGGCTGTACCTTTCTGTTGGAGGTCATCATTTCTCTCAAGGTGGTCCTCTCTCCATTTCTCTCTCCTAGATTCTGTTAACTGTTCCTTCTCCTCATCCCTTCAAGCACAGGGATGGTAATAGCTATTCCAGTGGTTCTCAATGAGTAGTGGTTTTTAAATTTTTTATTTTTTACTTATTTATTTGTTTTTTTGAGACAGAGTTTCACTCTTGTTGCCCAGGCTGGAGTGCAATGTTGCAATCTCAGCTCACTGCAACCTCTGCCTCCCGAGTTCAAGCGATTCTCTGTGCCTTGGCCTCCTGAGTAGCTGGGATTCCCCACCTCCCCACAAATGACATCTGGCAATGTCTGCAGACATTTTTGATTATCATAACTGAGAAGGCTATTAGCACCCAGTTCCTGGCCTTGGCCCTAAAGTTCCCTCTATACTTTTCTTAGTGAATTTATCAAATGTCATGGCTTTAAATACATCCATATAACAATAACTTAGTGAAAGAATAGATGGTATGAAAACTATGTATTTATTTTTCAATGTAGTTTGTTATTTTATATACTTAAAATTATTAAAAGAATCATGAAAATTCTTTGAGAAATTGAACTTTTCAACAATCTGTTAATGATTTAGTATTTTTTATTACAATGATACTGGTAGAGAAACTTATTAAAGAGAAGGGCAAAAATTGCATTTGGAGTGATTAAGAGCTAGCTATATGCTATATTATATATTACTGTTTATAATCCCAATTTTGAGTAGAAGCCAGAGACAGATCTAAGACATATTAGGAATAAAGTTGCTGTTTTCTATGAACAGTGTAAAGGTTAGTAACACTAACTTTTAGAAAGGTAAATGGAAAGCTTGTACACCATAAATAAGTCTCTGGAATGTGCACATCTGGATGTTCCACTTACCTAAACTGATGTTTCTATCACATGCATACATCATGCTTTTCTGCTACAAAGATTATGATTTTTAATAGGGTGCTGTATCTTAGCAGATTCTTTAAAGAAAGTGGCTGACAGAGGCTTTACTTCTTGAGAAGGTTTTCTCAAGACATCGAAGGGCCTTTGAGCCAGCTAAAAGTAATCCAATAAAGGTGAATTTTTCTCTGAGTACTTATGTCTGTTAGAGCTTGAATCTAGTAAAGTTTAGAGAGGCCACAAAAGATATTGGAAGGATTCAGTCATACTACTTCTTGGTTCCTCAGCCATAGAAACCACTGGGTTCTTTATCCAGATTTCTTGACTTGGAACCTATATGTCAAAACTGGTGAATCAGTAATGGAAAGGGAGAAGAGATTGTGTATATTCACTTATAGAGGCAAAATCACTGTTGCATCATTAGTGTGCGATGTTAAAATAGAGTACAGTATATTTTGTAGACTTCAAGAGACCAAGGATATCTTGTTTACTTTTGGATATTCATCATCTAGCGAGGCCTGGCTAATAATTATTGTTCAAAAAGCATTTGTTGAAGAACTGACTGAATAAATGAATGTAATAGAAATATTTTATGTGTATTAAAAATATCACTGGGTACATCTAGATTTTAGCAAGTCTCTTCTTTAATATTTTAGTCTTTTTTGATGGTAATGTTTTGATTTAACATAGCAGCTTATATTATTTTGCTAGGAACTAAGAGAACCACTTTTATAGGATAATAACCATACCAAATTTAATTTTAAAATCTAGTTATTCTTTGGTAGTGAATAACAGAAATTGTGCAGAACTTCAGTAAAACATTTTTTAACAAAAGAATGCTAATAAATGATAAGGTATGCTCCCCACACACAGAGTGGTCATAAGTTATAAAGATGTGATTATGATTAGAAGGTTCGTTTGGTGGAAAGTTGTTAGAAAAGGTGTTTAGCACAGAGTAGAAAGGAGAGTGCTCCCCAGCATTGATGCCAGACATACCCCAACCAGATAGAAAATTTTTTTACTCTCAATATCAGGACCATTTAAATAGTATGGCTTATATTTAATGCAAATCATAGATTTTTTGTGTTTTGCTGCTTGGTTTTTTTTTTTTTTTTAATTTCAGATTTGATTCGATAAATTTTTAAGTTACCCAACCTTTCTTTTTTTCTTTTTTTTTTTTTGAGGCAGAGTTTCACTCTTATTGTCCAGGCTGGAGTGCAATGGTGTGATCTCAGCTCATCGTAACCCCTGCCGCCTGGGTTTAAGCAATTCTCCTGCCTCAGCCTCCTCCCGAGTAGCTGGGATTACAGGCATGCACCACCACTCCCGGCTAATTTTGTATTTTTAGTAGAGATGGGGTTTCTCCATGTTGGTAAGAATGGTCTTGAACTCCAGACCTCAGGTGATCCGCCCACCTCAGCCTCTCAAAGTGCTGGGATTATAGGTGTAAGCCACCGTGCCAGGCCAAGTTGGACCTTCTTAAGGCTTGTCTGCAGCTTTAGAACTTTACTAGTTCTCATTGCCCTTGGAACATTCCTAATAATAACTGCAAGCATAATAAACATATATGTGACTTCTTTTTGCTCAGGGGCCTACGGAAGGGCCTTATATTGCTATTTCTGTATCCCTGAGAAATTCTCTGAACACAACATTTTTATTCCTTTCCACTTAAAGGCAAAGAGTTGGGAGAGCCCAGTTTGGCTGTATATATTTTCGTTTACTACACTGTGACTGAATCTAGCTTTGAACCTAAAGCTAGTGTCGTTTCCCAAATTTACAATAATCTTTAAGTTTTGTCATCATAAACAAAAATGTTACACCTTTTTTGGAAGAGTCTTCACATTCTTAGAGATCCTATGCCTTATGATAACATTTCCAAAATGGCTTTAAACATGTTTTAGACAGAAATATAATTAGTTTTCCTTACCTTGCAAGCTATTTTGGAATTAAAGTTTCTTGTATGGATTTTTTAGGACCAAATAAAATAAGAGAGCATTTATGCTGTCTGATTTTAAACTTTTTTCTTGTTTTTTGTGTTTTCCTATTTTCAGCTTTCGAAGAAGTATGGAGTACATGTTTGTGGAGAAGGTGGAGAGTATGAAACTTTCACTTTGGATTGCCCTCTATTTAAGAAGAAAATAATTGTGTAAGATATCATTTCAGAATTTTATTTTTTTCCCCATAAATTTAAGTGATGGAAGCAACTTAACATTAAGCTTGAGGCAACTTTTGTTGGGAAAAATAGAACATGTCCTCTAAGTTCACAAACACTCAATTTGTTTAATACCAGTGAAGTCGTCTGAATACCTAAATCAATACCTGACAAGACGAGGCCTTCATAGAAGGCTATAAACTTTTTAGACATTGCACTTTCGTTTACTTGCTGATTATGGCCTGCAGTAAAACTGGTACCTACACACTGACACTTTTATCCTTTCATGAAGTGTGAATTGCCTGTATTATTTATCTTTCATTACAGCTACATTTGATAAACTGCCACATCAGTAGCCTGTGGGTTCCATTAACTCCATCCTCTTTTTTTTCTTTTTCTTGGCTTTAACAACTTAGAATAGTAATGCTAACCATTTCTCTTCAGTTATTTGGGGCTATTTTTACATATAAACTTCGTTTTTAAATGAATTCAATTGATGGTGAGTAGTGTGATTGCTTTGCCATAAATTTTTGAAATTAGTGCAGTGAAAAACAGAAACTTTCTTCAGTTTGTTACCTTATTATCCATGTTCTAATTTATGTTGCTCTTTTCATATGCTAAGAGAACACTTTATCTGCTTTTCGTAAGCCTTTATGCATCATGGAAAAGATTGTCAGAGTTATGCTTGTTTGAATGGAAAGCTTCAATATTTCTAACACTAAGACTTAACCTCTTTGTACATATTAATATTGAGGGAAGGAGTGATCTAAGAAAATTAAGACAACAACTCTAGGTGGATTTTCTAAAAAACGCATTTATTTTGTAAAATATGACAAGACTTTTCCATTACCTTATGAAATATTCATACACTCTTGCTTCTTTCATATTCTTCTCATTTCCATTAATAATCAACATAATCATTATTTACTTGACAAATACTCATCAAGTACCTGTTACGTCCAAAGCCTTCTCCTGGGTACCACTGATTTCAAATGGTTTCTGCCTTCAAAGGGGTGGAAAAAGACATCTGTGTGTAATTATGATACAAGCTGGTAAAAACAAAAATAATTCATAAGTTTATTTATGGGAGAGGACGTATCTCTTCTGGCCATGATGATCACAGAACGATGAACCAACTACTGATAAGTTATTACTTCTATGAAATAATACTGTTTCATTCTTCAAGAAAAACATTTGCATACTAGGGTGAAATTATAGTAGAAAATTTGGGATATATTTACTTATTATTATGGGACCAACCAGATTAGAAAAAAAAAAAGCACAGCAATAAGAGGAAAACATGCCAAAGGATAATACTTTCCCCATTTGCCAGACAAATTGAGGTCCTAGAGCAGCTGCAAGTCTTTATGGATAATCTGGAATTTTAAGACATGTACTGCTTTACTCTGCATAACGAGAAGATCTGTTTATCGTAGTACTTTAGACCTAAAATATGAATCCTTTTCAACCTCCTCATTTTGTAGACAAGGAAACCTAAGCCTGACAGAGACAGTGACATGAAGGGAATTACTCATAGTTTTAAAGAGAAGATGTCAGGGAAGGTGGTTAGAACTCTCTAGTACTAAAATGAGCTGTTCAGTGCAAAGTGTGAGTAGAACTCTGCAAGTGCTGCCCTGCTCTGTAGTAGTTCTTTCTATACCAGAAGAGATGGACAGGCAAATCAGCAATAAGTGGTAAGTGCTACCATGCAGACATGTACCTTGTGAACACAAAGGAAGCCCTGTCTTTTCATTCTTACTGATTTATGAGTGAATCACCAGTCTAATTCTGATGCTTAAGCATATTCTTTGCTTTTTTTTTTTCTTCATAGGCTATGCCTCACTTTTCTTTTGTGATACCTTTTCTCTAGATTGCCTTCTCATTTCTTACCACTTTGCTAAATCCTTTCATTTTTATAGGCTTTGGCTGCCATTGCCTCCAGTGCTTGTTCTCATACCTGTCAGAGCATACATTAGGCTGTGTGCTAAATACTGTTGGATTAATTTTTCATTTGCTGTTTTTTTGTTGTTTACATATCATGTCTCACATACTTTTACATATTCCTTTCTTAGGTTATAACTTGAAGTCACATTTGGGAAATATCCTCGTTTGGTAGAAAAAGGATATCACTTAATATAAACAAAATCTCCTCTCCTCTTTAAAATTGAAATGTCCTAAGTATACCTGCCTAATATACACTAAATGTGAAGATGTGAGTGGAAATGTTTTGTGCATTCTAAAACTGTGTGTAAATAAAAGTCTTATTATTTAGATATAATCATCCATGTAATACAGTTAAAAGATGAGCTTATTTCCTGTAACTATTTTTTAACAATTGACTATTAACAATTCTGGATCCAGTCATTTAGAATTCATTTGGGGGACAAATTTAATGACTTTTATTATATTTGATGTAATAGTGGTCTTCCACAGTTAGCATGCAACTAATCATTTACTTGGAATCCCATTTCAAACATCTGATTCAAATGACATTTTATTTTTTATAGAAAGAAGCAGACTACCTCTAAGGTGACAAAAAATAAACTTTTACAAGCAAAATTATTTGATTATAATTAGAGATCTTTTAAAACACAATTGAATCCTTTTTGTATAATGAACTAATTTAGAGAGATCAGGGTAGTTCTGGAAGTTTTATTGTGCCAGGTGCTGTGGCTCACACCTGTAATCACAACACTTTGAGAGGCCAGAGCAAGAAAATCACTTGAAGCCAGGAGTTCGAGGCTGCAGTCTGCTATAATTGCACCACTGAACTCCAGCCTGGGCAACATTGTAAGACCCTGTCTATAAAAAAAATATATGAGTAACAATAATAAAAAATAATAAATAAATAGAAGTTTATTGTGAGATACCTTTTGCCCAAATTCCAATTAACATTTTAAAATGTTTTTTGGAAAGACTGGTATAACAGTCTTTGTCTGGAAATAATTTTTTATATTTCTACCTAGAACAGTTTACAATTCACTTTTTGTATCTATTAATATATGAAGTCACTCACCTCTAGATAAAAATTTTGAAATGAGAAAATGAGGTTTTTTCCATAGAAGCGCCCTGAGAAGAATTATAGCCTAGCTTTTAAGAGAGAAGGATAATTGTAGGTCCTCAAAGTAAAAACCTGCTTTTATTTATTTTACATATATATGTATATGAATAACTAAAATCTTAAAGTTGTATTAATGAAAGTAGTCATTTTCTTCTTCTGTTCATGAATACATTTTTATGTCAGTATTTGAGACAATTATATAGTTCCATTTTAATCATTAGTATATTACTGCTACAAAGTTGCTACCTATGGAATGGATGGATGATGGATGGATGGGTGGATGGAAGAATAAGAATAAAAAAAGAAGAAAGGAAGGACCAAATCCTATGGTTAAAATACTGTATCCTCATTTTCATCCCCACCTACTCATATTTTCTGCCCACTCAAGGCATAACTCAGTATAGAACACTGTAATGCAGAGTATCAAAATGAGGATGAAGCAAGTACTTTACCTTATTTGCCGTCTTACATTGATTCTGAATCATCTGAGATTATTTAAATTTATGAACTGTTTCCTTACATTTAAATTCTCAGACCTCCTAATCTTTATTTTTGTGTGGCTAGAGATATCATATAGTGCTATTGGTGTGTGTATATATATATATATATATATATATATATATGTACATACATGAATATGTTATATATGCAGTATGTGTGTATAAGAAACTGTGTACAGTCATGAGTCACTTAATGTGGAAACATTCTGAGAAATGCATTGTAGGCAATTTTGTCATTTTGCAAGCACCAGAGATATACCTAGGCTATATGCTCCTAGGCTACAAACCTGGACAGCATATTACTGTACTGGAGACTATGATTAGCTATAACACAGTGGTAAATATGTGTATATCTAAATGTATCTCAACGTAGAAAAGGTACAGTAAAAATATGATATAAATTTTTTTTTTTTTTAGAATAAAAAGAATGAAAGAGAGAAAGGAAGAGGAAGAGATTTTAGAAAAAGAGAGAAAAGGAGAAAGAAAGAAACAGCAAAAGAAAGAAAAAATGAAAGAGAAAGAAAGAGGAAGAGATTTTAGA